>CABEEJ010002040.1:81799-92308 GCA_901482245.1 Timema douglasi
CCTCCTTCCCCATGGTATATCAACAAATCTCCCCCCACCCCCCTACTTTTCCCATCATTTTTATGTGGCGGTTAGAAAACCATATGTAATAGTGGTAGTGTAAAAGTATAAATGTGTTGGTTGGCAATGTTATATTTAATAATATCTTGAATATTAGGTTTTACAACTGAACAGCAGTGTAGCCAGTATCACAAGGAAAAAAACTATCTTAATTTGGAAAATTGGATTTAAATAAAAAATGTCTTCAATTATGTATTGGTTATTTTTAATGTTATTTCCATTTAAATTGCTCCACGCCTCCCCATCGGAGCATGCACCCTCCCCCCCTACCCCCAGCCCCCCGTTGAGAACCACTGGTCTAGGCAATATTCTCATTCTTGTGTTAACCATCTCATCGGCAGTTCTATTTATCGAGGTTCGAATATTGGTTGGCTCTACTGGGGGTTGTTAATTTCCTAAATGGTTTCCCACTCTCCTTCCAAGCAATCTTTGTATGGTTCAAGGATCGAAGTCGCAATCACCAGTTTACTACCAAGCCATTCCTTTCTATGTTTTAACTTAAAATGGCCATTTAGGCCTATATGTGCGATATGGAGTTTTTTTAAAAAAAAATCCCTTCCCTTTGTTGTGAATATTTTTCAACAAATTTATATCTATTATGTAGTGTTTACTGTTTATTTCAATCAAATGAATTAACATTGGAGAGACCCTCCTCGCTTCGTAGTTGGCTAACACGCTAGTTTCGTGTGGGGCCAGACTGCAGAGGACAGGGAAACCCAAGGTCTAAAGCTTGTTCAGGTGAACTGGGGTGGGGGGTGGGGTGGAGAAGCTCCAAAATGTTTCTACATTCTCTCCACACAAATGCGGGTTCACTTACTCTAAATTCAACTTTCCCAAATCCTAACCCATTAGCGCAACTAGTACTTAGACTTAGCGTATAACCTGAATGGGTAGTAAGATGAGGTGCTAAATAAAACATTTTGATTAAAATTCGTATCTAGGTGTTGATTAAGATTATAAATAAACTGTTTATTTTCATTTTTACCATGAAAATTAATTTTAGGATTTCATTTTTTTTTTTTTATTAATTAATCAAGCAATTGGAGTTTGGAAATAACGATTTTGATAAATAGTTATCTGGGAAGTGTTTGACATGACAAACAACAATGTTTGTAGTTTGTTTTTCTGAAAAGTGTTTTTTAGCACCGCGTCTCACTACCAGTTTGGATTATACGCCTATGTACTAATAGCACTATTAGTTAAGGGATGAGATAGGTACACCCACATTTGCACTGAAGGAGAGTGTGAAACCATTTAGGAAAAAACCTTGCCCTACACCCATCCAAGATATGTATGATGCCTGACCTGACAAGCCAACAAGACTCTTATCAGATTTACAATTAGATTGGATGCCTGGCTATGTGGTCTTGGAAAAAGCAATAAAGACCAAATAAAAAAATAGTAATTAGTTTAAACTGATATTTAATTAAGTTTGTTATAAAGTTCAACTACCACTAAAAAGCTTTATTTTATAGGGTGTCGAACACAAAACTGTGTTGATATATTATTTAAATAAATGGTTGAAATGCACTATAGAAGTAATGAAAATCTTTTTAAGCAAATAAGTAATAACTTGATGTTATTAGTTTTAAAAGTGAAGTGTTAAATTGTAATTGTGATGGATCTAATGCAACTTGTCACTATGGCTGGCAATGGTTTAAGACAGTTTTCAATCGCTTTAGTTATGAAAGATGGCCAGATTCATGATCAGTCAGACTGCCCACCTGTCATTTCAGCAAGCACAACAGCAGATTTCTCATAAATATTAGCTGGGATTATCTTTCGTAGACGGGAAGAGGTTCTGCTTTTAGTACGGGATAGACTTGCGAGTCATAATACCAAAGTCATTAGGTATCTCTTTATAGTTTATATGGATTGATTTGGACAGGGGTGGGGAAAGGAGAGGCTTACGGGATAACAAGATCTATTGGAGGCTGAACAATTAA
The DNA here is from genome assembly GCA_901482245.1 of Timema douglasi. Classification (NCBI taxonomy): domain Eukaryota; kingdom Metazoa; phylum Arthropoda; class Insecta; order Phasmatodea; family Timematidae; genus Timema; species Timema douglasi. The sequence goes on from CABEEJ010002040.1 coordinate 83,806, forward strand.
ATAGACATAAACTATAATTTTGACGGTGACCTGGTGGTCTAGGGGTAAGGTGTCAGACTTCTGTGCTGGCGGCCGGGGTTCAATCCTTGGTCCCGGCCCCGGCATAGATTTATCTGATTACCAAACCCTTCCTTCACCTCTGACAAGACATCTTGTGAATGTGAGGAATGCCAGGCCTCACACCGTGGTTCGGATTCCACGTTAAGCTGTAGGTCCTCCATTTCATCTCACAATCACCCTACCACCACTACACATTAGCGTAAGTGCGTATAACCCGAATGGGTAGTAAGACGCGGTGCTAATAATAATAGTAATATAATTTTGACGTTAGAGCACTTTAGACAGAATTTTACTTAAAGTTGTATATTCCCTTACTAGGTCAAATTGAGAGAGCTATGTGGTCTAGACCCCTGAATACATATATTGTTGGATAGAAGATACTTTGGACCATCATGGGCCTGCTTTGTGTTCATAGCACATTTTGGTTTGGGTCTTATAGTGCCTTAAAAATGTGTGTAAAGCATGATTTGTCTTAAAAAAAAGTGTCTTCCCGTGTTTGGGTCAAATTACTCATATCTGTAGGATCTAGGCCTTTGCACACTTAGATGGTTGGATAGAGAATTGATTAACCCTATCATGCCCCCGCTTTATGCTCGTGACAAAATGTGTTATGGAGGATTTTACTTAAAAGATCCGGTCTTTCTCAAGTCTGGGTCAAATTGCTTAAACATGTAGGGTTTATGCCTATGTATACTTAGATGGTTGAATAGATAATTATTATTACTATTATTATTAGCACCGTGTCTTACTACCCGTTCGGGTTATACTAACTTACGCTAATGCGTAACGGTAGGGTGATTGTGAGATGAAATGGAGGACCTACAGTTTAACGTGGAATCCGAACCACGGTGGAGGCCTGGCATTCCCCACATTCACAAGATGTCTTGTCAGAGGTGAAGGAAGGGTTTGGTAATCAGATAAATCTGTGCCTGGACCGAGGATTGAACCCCGGCCGCCAGCATAGATAGAGAATTGATTAACTCTCATGGCCCCGATTTATGCTCGTGACACAAATTCTAGTTTGGGCCCTGGAGTGCTTTAAAAATGTGTCTAGAGATTGATATTACTTTAAAAATAAAGTACTTAACGCTGTTTAGGCCAAATTTCCCAAATTTGTATGTAATAGGCTCATTCATACGTAGGGCCAGTTTCATAGTCAAATTTAGTACGCCTCAAGTTATTCATACCGTGAAAGGAATATACTTTTATTCCATTCACGGTAGGAATCACTCTCTGAAAGGTCTTTTTTCCTACCAATATATTCCATTCACGGTGTGAATTACTCTCTGAAAGGTCTTTTTTCCTACCAATATCCTAATATATAGTAGATTTATGGTAGGGAAAAAGGCCTTTCAGAAGTCAAATTCCTCCCGTGAATGGAATATACAAGACGACACCTACCAAAACCAGAATGGAATGGGCCAGTTTCCTATGCGAGAACGGCCCATTCCATTCTGGTTTAGGTAGGTGTCATGTACTTAGTGTAGCGCCGAACTTGAGGCGTAGTAAATTTGACTATGAAACTAGCCCTAATGTTAGATAATTTTAAACATTTTTTATTTCACATATATTCTCTTTTATAAAAGTATATTTTCCAGAGCGCCCTCTATAATTATTCTCTGAACTAATTTTGCGATGGTTATATTTGTTTTTCTTATGTTGGTGTAGTTTATTGTGGAAGCAGAATATTTCAACTCAAGTTATCTGTTCGTTGACTGTGTTTGTGTTATTACCATGCCATGTGCCATGTGCTAACCGGCAGTCTGATAGCAACTTTCTTATTTATATTTCCTTTATAGAAAAATCAAGTTCTCATGGAATAAAATATGAAAAAGTCTAGTGGTAGTCTTAAGGATGAGGTAACTTTACTTTAGATGCCTTGATTTTGTTCAAAGGAGATATTGTCATTGGGTTTTAGGTTATTTTGTAAATTTTTTCAGCAAACCCACTTTAGTGCCAACTTTTGGAAAGACTCAAAGCCTTAAATTCTGTTTCATAATTCAAATATAAATTTACAGACTACAACCCGTAAGAAGATTTTATAAGTTCATAGTGAAAATTCGGGTGACCTGGCGGTCTAGGGGTAAGGTGTCAGACTTCTGTGCTGGCAGCCGGGGTTCAATCCTCGGTCCCGGCATAGATTTATCTGATTACCAAACCCTTCCTTCACCTCTGACAAGACATCTTGTGAATGTGGGGAATGCCAGGTCTCCACCGTGGTTCGGATCCCACGTTAAACTGTAGGTCCTTCATTTCATCTCACAATCACCCTATCATTACACATTAGCGTAAGTGCGTATAACCCGAACGGGTAGTAAGACGCGGTCCTAATAATAATAATAATAACATAGTGAAAATTGATAGACTTATTTAATTCATTGGGATACATTGTTCAAATAAATATCCGTGCATCTTTAGAAGAACTAATCTCACTACTAACAAAATCTGGGGCTGGAGCTCACTTTTATGTCGACTCTTCTAGTGTTAGTACACTTATTAATAATAAGAGCACATACCAGCTTCAGTGGTTGCGGGGTCTAAGGCTTGGTTCTTGCAATAATCATAATTTCCGATGGGAGGTTGATAGTGGTTCGAATCCACAATGGTTTTCCCTATATAATTTCCCACTAACCCTCCTCACAAATGTGGGTACATTTCCTCTGTTATTTTCAATCGTCCACATCCCTGACCTGTTGGTATAAATATATGGCTAGCGCAAACAGCTATTAATCTAAGAAGGCTTGCATATACAAACAAGAAAATATGCAACCATTTTGGTCACTATAAATAGAAAATTATAACCAATTTTTTTCTTAACGTTACTTCAATTTGTTTAATTATTTTGTCTTATGTGGCTTTTTTTAAGTCTGAAACTTTACTTATCAGCTTTTCAGGTTATCATATACTGACACTAACAAGTGCTTAGAAGTTCCCTAACATTTTAGCCCCAATTAGCTCTAGACCAGAAAAACATTTTCATTAAAATTTTAAAAGTATAAAAGTATAAAAGTACAAAACAAATAAAAAAACATCACTTGTTCAGGCTTTGCCTTTGGCAAACATACTTCATTCAGATATGAAAAAATTGGCAATACTGATGTTATTTTATTGAGTATGACCCATAGTTTACTAACGCGCTTGTCATGTTGAAGCTCCACTGCTGAGGACGGGGAGATCGAGGTTCGAATCTCGGTCGGGTGAACTGGGGGTGGTTTTTCCTAAGTGGTTTTCCACTCTCCCTCCACGCAAATGTGGGTTCACTTACTCTTATTCAACCTTCCCAACCATTAGAGTAATTAGTACTTAAAGCGTATAACCCGAACGGGTAGTAAGACGCGGTGCTAAATATTATTATTATTATTATTAAGTATGAAAAACAAATAGTCCTAGAGAATATTCTAAAATTTATTCACGGAGCCTGAGATAACTATGACCGAGCCCAGTTTAAAAAACGTGGTTCTAGAGGTCTAGTAATCAGGCCCTAGGTTTACTATATTGAAAATGTAAACTACAATTTTTCTTTCTTTATTAATAAATATTTAATTAAATTTTTATTGTTTTTAGGGGATTCCAGAAGGTTTCTTCGATATCGATGAAAGTGACAAAGATGATGTAAATAACGATAGCGACAATAATGACGATGAAACGATCCAAAGTGAAAGTGATATTGAAGATGAGCCATCCTTGGATGATGGAGAAAGGTCGGGGGATGTTGAGAACACAAAGAAGAGACCATATGATGGGGTAGGCCTAGCAAATATGACATATTAACCAGACGCATAACTAGTGTTGACAGGGAAAATAAACAAAATGTATTAAACCTTGAACCTTAAACTGTTTTTTAAAAATTTGGCTGGATTATTTTATTGCTAACAAAGTATTCTAAATTTATATTGTTGCTCAGGGCAGATGCCCCACCTGCCTCACTCTGGTTAGACCACTGAATGTAATGTAGGCCTACCTACTTTGTTAATTAGAGTGCGTGTCCGGATGGGTGTGTCCTTGCTTACTGTGCCACAAACACTGAACCCTTAATATAGCCACTCAAGATATCATAAAATATTGTTATTTTTGTAGAAAAAGGGTCAAGTGAAAATCTTACTTTTAGACATTTACTTCATTTTAATCCAAATCTCAGATTTGATTAGTTGTATTATATTTGGAAGAAGGTGCGGTTAAGGTGGATAGAAACAATATTAATTCTATGATAGAAAGAACACACCTTACACTGCTGCCATTGGACAAAGAGATAATGGCTGCCTCTTGAAGAAAATCGAATGTTACCAACCAATCCCTCCGACATAGGTTTTGTTCTGTTGGAACTCGTCAGGAGGGAGTGTGAAATGCGCTACTATACTTTCTTCAAGAGGAGAAGGGGGGAGGGGGCAAGGAAGGGGCAGCCATTACCTCTTTGTCCAATGGCAGAAATATAAGTGTGAACAGTTTTTTTCCTTGCATTGTAAAAGTCATATTGTTTGTGTTCATTTTTTATTATATGTTTGTATTCACCTTTCTTGTACCGTATTCAAAAAATAATACAATTACCTCATTAAGTGAAACAAGATTTTTCTTAGGGAGCTAAATTCAATTAATTACACTCCAACAAACAAATAAATAGAACACAACTTATTTATGTATCATTTCTCTAAGTGCTTTAGGAAGTGGAAACAGGTCAAATTATTTTTATATAATGGATCCATATTTATAACCTGGAGCTCATCAACTTTAATCTTAGGTGATAATTTAATGTCATGGGATCTGGCTGTCAATGCTTCATAATTATGTTGTTATAAGCCACTAATTTTAATATCTAACAAGGATAGCTTTAAAAGGGTTGCAGTTAAAATTTATAGTTTAATTGAATCCTGGAGTCTTCTTTGCAAATAGAGTACTAAAATATCAGAACTTGTTTAGTTTTGTTTCTAGAGAGTTAATATAAACCAAGAAACTGAATAAGTTAAGTAAAAGGAATTAAATTGTTTTTAATATTCCAATTTGCACGTTTTGCAGTTTTTGTTTCAGTGAAAAGGACTTTTCACAAGATTGTTAGTTTTTATGCATGTTTTTCATGTCACAGGGAACGGAGCCTGTCGGTAAGAAGAAAAACAAGAAAACTAAAACACTTGACCCAAATTTGTACAAACCCCCGACGGTGAAAGAACTGAACCAACTGAGGGAAACAGAAAACCTGTTTAATTCCAATCTTTTCCGTCTGCAGGTGGGTAAAAGTTTAATTTTTTTTAACTTTTCGATGACTGAAATACATATATTTCAAGATTGTGACATTACAGAATGTGCAACTCAAAATGCATAAATATGTCTTGTAAAACCAGTGGACTTGTACAAAATTATTGTTTTCTTCAGATACCATACAATTTTATAACAGGGTGTCTACCATCCGGGAAAATCAGGGAAAACGAGAATTAGCCGGGAATTTGAAGTGATTGGGAAAAAAGGGAATAAATCGGGAATTTGGTAAATCACAATAAAAATCCGGGAAAATGATATTTTACTCAAAATATGAAATACGATAATCAATAAATCAGTAAATTATGTCATTATTTTGTTTGTAGCTGTGTAATCGATTTTTAATTAATAGTAAAGAATTTTAATATGAATTAAAAAAATATTCAAATTTTAAAATTTATTATTATTCATAAAAAAGGTTAATAGAAAAATGAGGGTGGAGAAGGGGGGGGGGTGCGAGTTAGGAGGATGTGACATACTTTTTTAGTCGGGATATTTAGGAAATGATCAGGGAAAATCAGGGAAAAGGTCGGGGATTTCATTGGTCAAGTTGAGTAGACACCATGTATAAACTTTTTTTTTTTGGTAAATTCTATTTCTTTGGTCATGATTTTTATCTGATAAATATTGTATTTTTTTACGGTTTTAAATATTTTCCTCTGCTTCTCTTTAGATCGAAGAAATGCTAAAAGAAGTGGATCTTAAGCCCAAATACAATTCCTTATTTCATCAGTGGTTGGATAATCTCAAAGATTTCTTTAATAAATTGGAGGACTCTGGAACATACAATGTAAGTGGTTGCAAAGCTCTTGCTTACTAGTGTACATATGGAGTTTGTTTTATAGCGCCGCGTCTTACTAACCGTTTGGGCTATATTATTATTAGCACCGCGTCTTACTACCCGTTCGGGTTATACGCACTTACGCTAATGCATAATGATAGGGTGATTGTGAGATGAAATGAAGGACCTACAGTTTAACGTGGAATCTGAACCACGGTGGAGGCCTGGCATTCCCCACAATTCACAAGATGTCTTGTCAGAGGTGAAGGAAGGGTTTGGTAACCAGATAAATCTATGCCGGGACTGGGGATTGAACCCCGGCCGCCAGCACATAAATCCGACACCTTACCCCTAGACCGCCGGGTCACCGTTTGGGCTATACACATGTACTAATTATACTAACGTTTTAAAAGGCGAGGAAGATTTTCCTTTTTATCATCACGACCTACTACCTGTTCAGGTTATACATATACAATAACTATTCTAAGGGTAGGGATGAGGAAGGAAGCATTTGCTTGGGAGGAGAGTGGGAAACCATTTAGGGAAAAACCACCTCAATAGACCCGAGCAGGAATCTAACCGTGATCTTCCTGTCATCAGCAGGTCAGTCTAACATATGAGTGATGCCTTAGACCATTTAGCCACTGAAGTGGGTATGAGGTACCGCTTTAGAGTGGAGAGAGCATGGGAAACTATTTAAGAAAATAACACCTCATTACACCCGACCAGGATTCAAACCCCAATATTCCCTGCCATCAGCGGTGTAGTGTATCGAGACAATACTGCGGGAGACCATTTACTACCGAAACATGTCCATTTTAAGTTGATTGTTACAAATATTTTGGTATTTTGATTATTCTAAAATAGCAATTCTTTAAAACGATATATGTTTTGTTATATTTTATAGCTATCAGATCAGGGCTGGTTGCAGAGTATGAACGTAAAAATGCCAATGAAGCAGCAGCCATTCGGAGGGAAGGGTAGTTTCCAATTCATTAAACCCTCTGCTGTGTCAATTGTCGGCTCCTTCGATAGCAACTGTTGCGTTGGCCCCGATGTTTGTGTCGACCTTGCAGTGGAAATGCCTCAGGTAATTACATTATTACAGTTTAATTTTCATAGAAAGAGCCTTATCTAACAGCTAAAAAAAATGTTGTTAAATCTACTTTCATGGATTCATACGTCAAGCCATATGATCTGTATTTGTTACATAAAAAACAATAAAATATAGTAAAATGTAATTAATGTTGGTTACACAAAAGTGTGATTGTATTTTATAAAAAAATTTCTTTCTACAAGAATCCTGTCACAATCTAGTTAGTAAGGTTCCCTTGTTTACAGAATTAAAATTAGATTGGTATTAGTGTAAAGAATGGTCATTTTCCGACTATTTTTACCATAACCATTAATTATTTTTACATAATATATAGACACATAGGATTTAGCCGAGTTTTTGTTTTTTATGATCTCGAATTATTTTTGGGAATAAAGGGGAAGTAAAGCTTCAAAATTTGTGCTTGAAAAAAATATAAACGTCAAATTTGCTCTGGAAAAATAAAATTCTGGATTTGTCAATACGAATATTGACAGCTTAAATGATAATTTGATGTTCAATTAATGCCCGACATTACAAATTGAAATTCATATGAAAAAAATCGTTAATTACATTTTGTGATAATTTGATTTATCAGAGAATAAAATATTGCTGAAATTTTAAAGGGATCTTAGTGCATAAATTTATACTAAGCACAAATATATTTTAAACCCTGAATAATTTAACAAAAAATTATTCACACTTTGATATGGCTTTGAGAATATTTAATATATTTTTGGTTTGGGTTTACTTAGAGTTGAAAAAGGGGACTTACACACCTACTTAAAAAATAATATTTCTAAGACTCTTTTTCTTGGTTTTAATTGGCTAAGCCCTAAAACTATCTATAGTGCTATTGGTCAGGTTCGAATACCGGCCTCCTCTGTTAAGGTTTGTGTTATCACATCACCTTACCCTTCCTGTTTTGTGTAATGTTTCTCTCTGAATGTCTTAATTATTTAGATCTAAGGGTTTGTCTGTTGGTAGCAATGTTTCCAGCATAGCGACCACCTGAACGAGCGCTACCTGCGCAAGCGCGCCCTATATCTGTGTCACCTGGCTGGAACCCTTCAGAGCTGCCACCTGGTCCAGTCGGCCAGTTTCAGGCTCTGCCAGGGTGACCCCTCGAGACCAGTGCTGGAGGTACGACCTGCGGGGAAACTCGGCAAACGTGTGGTGGTAGCACTGAGACCGGTTCCCCAGTCGGGGGTCTTCAAGTTGGCAAGGTTTTCACCCGAGAAGAACAACGTCCGCCCATCATGGTTCTTTACAAACTCTGATGCAATGGAAGGTAAATTATTATCATGATCGGGGCCCTAGTG
>CABEEJ010002040.1:92592-126283 GCA_901482245.1 Timema douglasi
TTTTTTTTTTTTAAGTTTTATTCGGAAAACTGTACCACGATTTAACATCCAGTTACAGTTCTATCACTTGCCAAAGTGATCCGGAGAGTGTGGATGAGTCGGTTGTTAACCCTTTGAGTGCCAAGAGAAATGATAAAGAGATTATGCAAAAATTGCCTAGCTATTTTGCTGAAAAATACAGGATTTTGATTAAGTTTTAATAACTTATTAGTTTTTGAACTTCTTGCCATCAAATTATTACATAAACTAGCTAACATGCTTGCCAATCCGATTATATAATTATACATATACATTTTTAGTTTTTAAATATAGTAATAAAAATCACTAGTTAAGATATTCATAAAACTTTTTTATTGTTTTATTTTTGTTGTATAGAGCACTAGGCTAAAACATGGTTTAAATTAGGAGGGATAGCCAGCACACTTACCTTGGTGATACTGGAGTAGAAATTGTTTAGATATAACACTAAAAAACACACACATTTTTAAGGACAAGCTTTCACTGTCACAGACAGCTTCATCAGGTCAGGAGAGTAGACTAATGCTTTTGGTTGAACTGTAAGGTTGACTGTCCACAGCTGACTGTTTTTCAGTTATGACATCATTGTATAGATAGCAGCACTATGAATAATGTTATATTGAATGTAATCATTTAATAGATAGCAGCACTATGAATAATGTTATATTGAATGTAATAATAAGTGTGCTGGTAGGAAGGAGAGGAATTATCTAAGGTTGAGGTTGGGGGCTTGTCTGGATTTGATGATATATTGATGGGCCAGTTCCTGTATCCTTAAATGTGAAGGGTTGCATATTGCCTTGTTCAGGGATTTGACCACCTTGGCTGTGTAACAGTTATTAAAGTCACGATTATGGGTTTCGGCATGTGCTGCTACAGGCTTCTCTTTATTTTTAATTTTTGTGTCATGTTGATGACCATTCATTCTCTTTCTTAGTGTTTCTGTTGTGAGACCAATGTACTGTGCTTTACACTGGTTGAAAATGTGTTTGTGTTTTTTAGTGTTATATCTAAACAATTTCTACTCCAGTATCACCAAGGTAAATGTACTGGCTATCCCTCCTAATTTAAACCATTATTGTTTTATTTCACATTAATTTCTAAGCATTGAAAATTTAAATAGCTTGAATTAAAAAAATCACTTGAACATAAAAAACTGAGTAAAAAACAAAATTTATAAAAAAACAAACTTTAAATTTTACGCTAAAATTGGATTATGCATAGCAGCTGTTTCAGTGACCATCAACTTTAGCAGGCTTATATTAAAATAAAGTCTAAAATAAATAATTTGCTTGGAATCAGGACGGGGTGGGGGGGGGGACTTTAAACTTGGTACTTCTTGATAAATATGAAGAAGTTGGGGTGTATTATACTGATCTTCAGGATTAATTTCATCCCTATAGGAATCACGAGTATTCACACTCGTGTTATCAATGTCAGCTGCCATTCCTACTTGTTCCGATCTTTCACTAGAACATAATTCCTGTCAGTTTCATTATTTACAAATTCAGAAACACTGCTTTCAAAATCACTAACAAATTGATCACTCTCACTATCGATAAATATTGTTAGTATTTCCGTGTCTTGAATCACAGCTTTCTTCTTAGTAGCAAAGTTTACAAACAAGGCTAAAGATAAAACTCATAAAGTTAGAAAATAATTTTCATGTTCGATATATTGAAACTCTTAAGTGTAAAGACAAATAAAAATAGCTTGAACATACAAGAATGCAGTGGAAATAAAATCTACCCTATCTGTTGACTTAATACTGAACTAATATTTCGAAAACGTGGGATCGCTGTGAGCGACGCTGGCAATTTAAGCATATATTTCGCGTATCGCTCTGAGTGATGTTGGCACTAAAGGGTTGAAGCCACTGATTTTTATCCTCGCATCTTTTACTGTTTACATGACAGTCGTTTGACAGAGTTTGGTGTTTATGAATTCAATCAATTTATATCCTGAGATTCTGATTACAGAGCCTTATCCCCCGACACCTCATCATAACCACTCAACAATTCAGGACCTGGTACCTACGGCCAATCAGGAGTTTTGTCGGCGAGCTTTAGAAGGACACTCGAATATTAAGGATGGAATAAGGCTGTTAAAAGTTTGGCTAACGCAGAGAAAGTTGAACAAGGTACACACAATTTTGGTTTATGTGTAATTTCTTGTCAATTATGGTGATGAAGTATATAGGAAAAAGACAGCAATATAAATAGATGGAAGGAGCGGAAAACACTAAATGTGAAAGTGAGAGGAGAAGCATTTTGGAAGGACAGATAAATGTTGAGGTGTTTTACTAAACCAAAGCCGGCCACAGGCAACTTCAGTTCATGATGATAATGATTTTATGGTCTCTTATTACCTGTCAGGTTGTACACATTATGTACTAATTACGCTAATGATTTAGGGATGAGGAAGGTTGAATTTGGAAGAAGTGTACTCGTATTTGTGTGGAGGGAGAGTGGAAAACTACCTTCAGTATACCAGACCGGGATCGAACCACAATTTCTCTGTATTTGGCATTATAGTTTAACACGTGTGACTCCTTGAACCATGCGGACACCGAAGCAGGCATTATGTTGATTATTTATGAATTAAGTTATACATTCCCTTACCTCGTTCATGAAAATTTATAACTAAAACTTATTTTTTTAAGTTCATTCTATTAATGCTTATAGTATATACTACATATTTTAAAAGTTGAAATGTTTTTAGGGTCTTGTAAACTACTAGTGTGATGTTTGCTTACTTGAATGTAACTGGTGCCCATTTCAGGGCTACGGTAGTTTTGGTGGCCACATAGTGGCCCAGTTGGTGTCACATCTTGTTCTTCAGAAGCGAATCAGCGTGTTGGGCAGCAGCTATCAGGTGGTACGGGCCACTTGGGTGTACTTAGGTGAGGAACAAAGTTTGGTAACCTACAAACATTAAGGTCGGATGAAGAGAATGCAAGTAAAAGTCGATTTTTTTTTGGTGACTGAAATCAATAAAATATTTCTTGCACAAGATGATCTTAGTATAATTTTCTACACTTGTTAAGCCCAACAATTAATATCTTTATGGGAATTGTTCACTTTGACCGGAATTTTTCTTTTCGTTGAAATTTTCTTGCAGAATTTCATAATGCCCATGACAACTATACAAGAACTGTTAACGCTATTTGTGTAAAAAAAAAATGCAACTAAATGTGTCTACTAAAGAAATATTTTAGATATTTTTACTTTTTTTTAACTTAATAACTTAATAATTTTCATTTCCTTCCATCTCACTTTAAGGGCTTATTATTTATATTGCCTTAGGGATGTGTGAAGTTTCAAAAATTTAACCTTTGCTTTGAATATTCACCAGTTTCAACTTTGGATCTGTTCCTTTCTTAATAGACTTGGCCGCCGATGGCAAGGAGATTGGGGCTCGAATCCCAGTGGGGTGTATGTTTTTTCCCCAACCCTAAATGGTTTTCCAATCTGCCTCTGTGTAAATGTGGGTACATTTCCTGTAAATTCAACCTTCCAAATTCCTGATCCATTAGCGTATAACCCAAACGGGTAGTAAGACGCGGTGCTAAATAATGATGATGATGATAATAATATAGTGTAGCTCTATAAGACAGAGTTGTAGGTTACACTCATTAGGGTCCACTCATATCTTTATTTTTACTGTAACTTATAATATGCTTTAAGTGATGATTCACTTGGCGGTTTCTCGTTATATATATATATAAAATTATGAAAGCCTCGACCAGGCTCAATATTGTTGACTTATTATTCTTCAAATCTCCAACTACCTCGTGAGTAGTGGTGTGCTAAGTACAAAAATTTTGTTTTGTTCCAATTTAAAGCGAAGTGAAATAAAATATGAGATATTTCTGAAGCAAATCTAACTTTAAATATTAAAAAAAACATTTGTGATTGAAACAAGAGCAGAAATTGAAAGAAAAAAACCCCCTAAATATGTGATACTTATTTTTTTGTGCAAAGTTTTGTGATTGTCGAATCCAGAATTTTACTTTTGAATTAGTCGAAGTGAACACACATTTGAAGCAAAGTCAAAGTTTTCAAAATTTTTCACACTCCTACATAATACCTAGTTAGTCTGTTGATAGGTTTTTACTTGGATGACAGTTCAAAAATCAAATGTTTAGGTTTTGGGTTGCCAACACTTAGAAGATATCACTGTGTTGTTATAAATGAAGTTGTTTAATTACCTGTTACATTTTACATTAAAAATAACATAAACTTAGTTCTCTCATACTATATCATTACTTTTAATAATTTCTTTTTATTCAACTCCAAACAGTATTTTCAACATAATTAAAAGTACTTATTCTTTGTTTTGGGACATTATTGACTACATGTAACATAGTGGCTACATCAATACCTTTTAATACAGGCATCATATTTACTTGGAAAAGAGAAATTACTCATTTTTTAAATATATATAATTAATTATTTTATAATTATTTTATCGTATTCCAAAATATTTAACAGAATAAAATATTTTTATCTACTGTGAGGGTGCATTATTTAAAAAAGACTTGTTCCCATCTTGTTCAACCACATGGTTTAAATTGGTCGGTCACCATTTTGAAGCTATTTTTGTTAGACCTTTAGTGGAAGTGCTGTGAATAATAAAATATAGAGGAAATCAACCCACATTTTAATCCAAAGAGAGTTGAATACGTTTTAGGAAAAAAAACAACATAAGTACACTTACCAGGATTTGAACCTCTGATCTTTCTGTCACTGTCAGTCCATGCAGCAATGTCCCTTTTGGCTCTCGAAAAGGGTACTTTAATTCTATCTATATGATGACATTTTGTAGTTGTATATTATTGAATAAATCTTTACTAATCATCTACACTTTACTTTCACAGCCCAAAGTGACTGGACCAACTTTGGTGTCTCATTGGCTGAGCAATCCAGGGGTACACCACCGGTATCAGAGTTCCATCAACATTTTGAAGTGGTGATGGTCGACTCTACCGGCTACTGCAACCTTTGTGCGAATATGAGCAAGGAAACGTATGAAAGAGTAAGCAGATAATGATTGTTAGGGCAAACAAATTAATGCAACATAAAAAGGAAAGGAAATAATTATTGAGATTTATAGGGGGGCAACCAATATATATTTTTCCACTGGCATTATTGTAAAGTTTTGACTAGATATTTTGATATTTTGAGTTTGAGCCAAGCGAAGATTTTAATAAAAGGTTCATCTCACCAAGTAAGGGGGCCATGTAATCCACTTTTTCAATTCAAAACTAATTTGAATTGAATATACGAAATATTCTTAAAACCAAATAAAAGTTTGAATATTTTTTTATAATTCTTTTATGCTTGAATATATTATATACCACTCAATTTTCTCATACATTGACTATTAACACGGATTACATTTTTTGACTAGTTCCCACTATTGATTAATTCCCAGGTAAAACGAGAGGCTGACCTCGCTGTCAGATGTTTGGACAACCCGAACATCAACAGTTTTCAAGTTCTCTTCATGACCTCTGTGCCTTTCTACAGACAGTATGACCACATTGTTCGGTAAGTAATAAACTATGTGTGATAACTATACAAATATGGATAGGATTTTAAAAAAAATGGAGCACAAATAAAAGTATAAACACTAACACATTTGCAAACAATTATATATTTTGTAGGAGTGTGGGAGTACTTGAACTTGGTTATAGTAGCTGCCCAAACTCGACTTGAATAATTTTACAAAGCTCGAAAAATCCTAGTTTCATTGATTTTATAAAATTAAAATTTCAGAGGAAATAAATTCCTTCAATATTTACTTTTTATTCTAATTTTAAAAAATGTACGGTTATTTTAAATTTATTTAAAAATTTGAATTCGTGTGGCTACAATTTTTTTCACAAAAAAAAAAATCCAAAGAAATAGTGATGTTAGCATTTATTTATGGTTTATGCTTAGGTCTTTAAAATGAATTCAACTTTAAATATTTATTTTAAATATTATTCGAACTTGAAAAAAACTTTGTTTTCATTCAAACTCGTATCAAAAGTAATAAATGCCTACTTACACACACTTAATATATTATTTTTTTAAATATTATAATTAGACTCAAAAAGACACACACACACACACTCATGTGGTTTTGGATAATGAACCAGATAATTAACCAGGTATATATTAACTATCCTAGAGTGAGCCACTTGAGCCGCTTGGAGACGGACCAGGTCAGACAACTAGACCATACGAACCACACCTTGCCACTGGCCCAGGTCCCGATACTCGCCACACTGAGGGAGGGACTGGGGAGACGCGTGACCGCCATCGCTGTGTCCTTGGAGGACACACCTCATTGGTCAATTAGCATTGAGCCCCCAGCAAGTGCGGACTCCCTCACTGTGGGGTTCACCTTAGATCCTGTGCATGCCTTCATCAACATAGACAAGGGGCCCACGGCGAATACTGAAGAGGTTTGTCAGCACCCTTGGCATTTCTTGTACACATTTCTAGGAGAATACCAAGTCCACTTTTTCAATTTGAAGCGATGTCAAATCGAAATATGTAAGATTTTTGAAACCAAATTATAAGTTTGAATATTTAATAAAATATTTAATATCGGATAAAAAATATATGTTGCGTAGTTCTGTAAATCTTAGTATTAAATATTATTTATAAAATCATTAATTAAATTATCATCACAAAATGTAATATGATTATTTAATATTTATTTTTTCATCCTAACACTAATTTGTGATGGAAAAAGTTAAAAAAAAAATTTCTGGCAAATTTTTTCAATTGCCGAATCAAAGTTGAAGCGAAAGACTTAAGTGAAGTCAAAAGTATTTGAATCTTCACACATCCCTACAACTTAAAAATAAAAAATAGTTGTGTCATTCTTAGCACACCAGACCTGCAGCAACACTTTGTCGCATGCAAATCCCGATTTTTTTCCTTAGTCAATTAAAAACGATACTGATGACCTCAGACAGGAAGTAATGTACCTGTAAAGTGTAAGATGAACCGTCATGATGTTGTTCCCAGGCGGAGAAGTTTCGTGATTTCTGGGGACCCAAGTCGGAGCTGCGCAGGTTCCCGGACAGTAGCATATGCGAGGCTGTGGTGTGGAGAGTAACTACGCTGGCGGACAAGAGAATGGTGTGTGGACAAGTTGTGGAGTACCTCCTTGCCTCCAGGCTAGGATTGAAGGTGACATACGTTGCTGATCAGTACGAGACATTGATCAAACATAGCAAGGTACGTGCACACTTTCAGAATGGCTCTTATTCAAATACTTTGAGAAGAAAAGATTCATAATGTAAAATCTAAGGTGGGAACGTGGAAAACGGTCGGTATGTTTGCATTGTTTATAACAAAACCTATTTTCGGCCAAAATAGATTAAATATTGCTTCGGTAAAAATTTAGTTTAATTTTCTTCACATGGTGATATCAACAATTGTTGAATATCTGTCATTAGCATAACGGCATTTGATAACTAAAGTTTTAAATGTAGAGAAATAGTTGTCAATAAATTCCAGGATACGCTTCACATAAATTCATCAACTGTTATCACTGTGTTAAGAAAGTTTAACTCTACATTCGTATTGTATTAAATATTGAAAGAAGGATTGTCTCATAAATACAAGACAAATTTTGCATTGCTGTTGCATCGATATTCCCAGCACACCATTTTCTGACAAAGTGACAAGTGAGGAGATTTGGCAACGGTTATTCAAAAGAAAGAAAGAGTAAAGATAAATCCTTTCTCGGGAAGATTGTCAGTTGCCTGATTGGTGATATTCAGTGTAATTGTACTACCAACTTAAATCCTCGGTTTACAATCCTGATGGTGATGTTGTCCACAGGTTAAACCAGCGGACTTTGAGTATGGAACAGGAGAGGAAGCGACTCTGGCAGTGTTGAGCGTGTTCAATGAACTGTCCAAGCAAGTGAGAGAGTTGAACGAGCTTCCCTTGGAGATCATCAGTGTCCAGGTACTACTCAAGTCAATATTGTCGCATCCTTCATTTGGTATGCAACCATGTCAGGAATACACATGTCACAATTCCTGTTAATCTCTTTTACAACTATTAATTAATTTTTTTAAATATTTTTTAAATTTTATTTTGTCCATTTTCAATCCATAAACATTAACAATTCCAATAATTTTTCTTGCATCCAAGCTTACGTAAAAATATGTATTTATATATTATATATATTTTACTATAATGCATTTGTTAAAAAAACTATAACAAAACGGCCACCATATTTAATTTGAATAAGGTCACTAGAACACGAAGGTCATGCATGTTGCAGAAATTTACAATGTTCTGGTACCAAAGGGATAGGGCAAAGGAAGAAGAGTGTGCTTAGAATGAGGGAGGAAAAGTTGTGATGCTGAAGGGTATATGAAGGTCACGAGGTGGAAAGAGCAGATTGCTGAGGTAGTATAAGCAAGGGGAGAAAAGCTGGCTAGATTGAGGGAAAAATTAATAATAATAATATTTAGCACCGCGTCTTATCACCCATTTGGGTTATACGCTTTAAGTACTAATTCCGCTAATGGATTAGGAATTGGGACGGTTGAATTAGAGGAAGCGAACCCGCATTTGCGTGGAGCTAGAGTGGAAAACCATTTAGGAAAAACCACCCCCAGTTCACCCGACCGAGATTCGAACCTCGATCTCCCCGTCCTCAGCGGTCGAGCTCAACACGACAAGCGCGTTAGCCAACTACGCCACCGAGGCGGGTTTGAGGGGAAAAAAGAAAGATGGAGAAAGAGAGGAAGATTGGGATGATGTCACCAACTGTCTCAATACATTAATTTTTTTTTATCATTTTCTTTTCATTCTCCAGTTTTTTTTAAAAAGGCAGTGCAGTGAATCTATTTGAGCTGTACAGTAAAGTATTAATTATGCAAATGAGTTAATTATGTGTAAGGTGTAATTCAAAAGACCTGTACCTGCATTTGTATGGAGGAGAGTGGTAAACCGTTATGCAAAAACTACCCTCAGTACCCCATCTCCCTGTCATCGGTAGTCCAATCTATAAGGAGAGTGACCCTTTGGCCACCATGCGGCCGCTGAAGCAGTCTTGTTGTCTTGTTTAATATAATTCTGTTTTACATGTATGTGTTGTGTGTGTCTTCTCCAGGGCACATCACCAGTATTCCGTTACACCGACACATTCCCGCCGCTGGCGACACAGAGCCGACCGGGCAAGAAGGTGACCAAGGATGGACCTACTTGTATCTTGCTGAACGATACCAGCGCTATTGGCATGGCGCCTCGTTGGGTTCCTGTCATTGGAGGTAATTAAATCAATAACTGAACCATTACGCTTTGTCTTGTTTAGTGGTTACATTTAAGATTAAGAACATTAGGGCTCTGCGAGTACTCGGATATCGAGCTTCGAGCTGAGCTCGTTCAATAAGCTCGAGATTGAAATTTTTTATATATATTAGAAGGTACAAGAAAGGTGGATATAAAACAAAAGGGTACAAACACA
Organism: Timema douglasi; assembly: GCA_901482245.1. Taxonomy (NCBI): domain Eukaryota; kingdom Metazoa; phylum Arthropoda; class Insecta; order Phasmatodea; family Timematidae; genus Timema; species Timema douglasi. The sequence continues at coordinate 102,100 of CABEEJ010002040.1, forward strand.
ATATGGCTGTTACAATGAAACACTTTACACTGGGTGACCTGGCGGTCTAGGGCTAAGGTGTCAGACTTCTGTGCTGGCGGCCGGGGTTCAATCCTCGGTCCCGGCACGGATTTATCTGCTTACCAAACCCTTCCTTCACCTCTGACAAGACATCTTGTGAATGTGAGGAATGCCAGGTCTCCACCGTGGTTCGGAACATTAGCGTAAGTGTGTATAACCCGAACGGGTAGTAAGACGCGGTGCTAATAGTAATAATAATAATAATAATAATAATAATAATAACTTTACACTTCTGCCACTAGGCAAAGAGTTAATGGCTGCCTCTGTAAGAAACTCGATCGTCACCACCCAATCCCCCGACCTAGGTCTATTCACTTTTCCTGTACCTCCTTACAAATATATATTACAAACTACCTCAAAAAAGCAAAAAGAGGTTTTCCTTAAAGAGATATATATATATATATATACACACACACATACTTAATACTAACTTTTCCTCTTTTCATATATAATTTGAATCGAACACTGGTATTTTATTACATTGAGAAGATATAAAACTGTCTTTATTTCCAGCTGTTATTCAATTGGCGCTCAGCAAGAAATGGCCCAATGACCTTGAAGCTGTCCGTCGTATTAAGGCAGCGTTTCATATAGAGGTAGCCAAATGTTTGTCTCAACAATGTGGCCTGACTGCTCAGCCGCATCCAAACTTCGTGGACATTCTCAAGGTACCATATCCTCCTTACTAGAGGGTTCCTGCTTTTCTTGACTTTGCACACCCATACTAAGTTGTAGGGGAGATTTTTCACTTAGGGCCAGTTTCATAGTCAAATTTAGTACGCCTCAAGTGCGGCGCTACACTAAGTACAAGACGACACCTACCTCAACTCGAATGGAATGGGCCGTTCTCGCATAGGAAACTGGCCCATTCCATTCTGGTGTAGGTAGGTGTCGTCATGAACTTAGTGTAGCGCCGCACTTGAGGTGTACTAAATTTGACTATGAAACTGGCCCTTAGAATCGAGTTTGAAATAAATCATTCTGTTTATTTTGAGTTAAAGGAATATGAAGAAATATTTGTACTAGAAATATTTCAAATTGAATTTTTGTAACAGATCCTTGAATAAATCATAAGCACAAACATGGATTTTTTTTTAAGAATTAATTTTTTTGTCAAAAAAGTTATCACAAAAATTCAGATTTTTACATAAAGTTAATACAGTTCGGGTATATTTTTTAGAGGTGTCACAATACCTTCTTTTCTAGGTTTCAATTTTCGATTGCTATTATTAAGTTAAATTAAACCTCAATTCTCGATTTCGATTCTTGAACATTTCCCGTTTTATTATTTTTCCAAGCATACAATCTCATTTAAATACATTTATTCAACGTCATGGACTAGGAATAAAAAAAAAAGTAAATATCTAATACAAAAGTCCATTTTTGTTAACAAAGAAAAGACCCTTTTACAGCGTATTAAAGCATATTTTACCAAATTAATAAAATAAGGAATTACATTAGCAAGCATGTATTTTTACCTCCAAACTAAGCCTCACCGAGCCAAATAATAAATAAAAAAAAAGATATATCAAACAATTGTCGAAAGCACCACTATAAAGGGTTATTGTTAGTTGAATCAAAATATTTAGCAAATAAACTAATATCAGAGATATTCAATCCTACTTGTTCTGAATTTTGCCATTTTATTTGTCGTCAGTATTTTCATTGAGAGCTAAGAATCAAATTATAGAGAAACATAATGTTAAGATTGATTTTCGATTCTTTCTATTGGTAAAAATCGAGGATATCGAGGTATAGAAGAATTGAGTTTGACATCCCTAATTTTTTTAATTAGACCAAATGAAATATTGAGGGACTGGGGGGTAAACAATTCCACCGGTCCAATGCAGGTAGCGCCCGATTACAGGCTGCAAACTACAGTGATCGGTCTCATGTTATGTTTCCAGAGTGGATTTGTATTCCGTCTGAGACTTGCATACCCTCGGGAAGTGGGTCTTTTAAAGAAACATGTGACCCCTCATGGGGTAACCACATACGTGGATACGGATGAGTCTAGAGATTTGGAGAAGGACATAGTTCACATCCCGACCATCACGGGAGCTGTTCATGGGTATGTGCTATCATCACACTAAGGAGTGTGTGTGTGTGTGTGTTTGTGTGTGTTTGCACTCTCTCATTTGATTGAAAACTCCACTCAAAGTAATTTAAAATTATTCTTTACATATTGACAATCTTAGTTTCTATGTCCTTGGTTTTTTTAACAGTGACCTTGTGTACTCATAAAAACCATAATATCCCAATTTTTTGTGGAATAAACTTTTAATTTCCTGTAATTTTAGAAGGAAATATTTGCGGTATTGAAAATTGTGACAATATCATTTCCTGATTATTTTGATGCAAGTGAGATTCATCGAGGATATTGTGTGTTGTGGTTGTTCAGTTTGCATCAAGAACACCCCTCATACGGACCCGCCTGTTGTCTGTCCAAGCGGTGGCTGGCCGCCCAAATGATTGACCCCCACCACTTCCCTGAAATCGTCGTCGAGCTCCTGGTGGCCTGGCTCTACCTGTGCCCCGAACCGCACGAGCCTCCAACCCAGCCACAGACGGCGTTTTTTCGGTTCCTTTACCTGCTTGCCTCCACCAACTGGGTCACACAGCCGGTCATTCTCAACTTCAATACTGAGCTGACACGTGGGTACCTTACTTTCTCAATACATTAGGGGTGTGCCAAGTCTTACCTTTTTCTCAATTTAAAGTGACCCTGAATCAGAATTTATGAAATTTTCTTCTCAGTCTAATAAAGTTCTAATATTTTTTTCTTAGTTGTCTTATGCTTGAAATTTTTTTTTCTGTGCTTATTTATTCCTCGTTATGCGCTAAAATCACTTAGAATAAAATCTATTCCACACTTGTTTGTAATCTGATTCAATTAAAATTATTTCATATAAACGTTGATTTGTAATTTACATAAAAGCTCGCATAGTGGCATTAATCAAATATTGATTGAGTATTTTATCTAGACATACTTTTATTGGCAAAGCCTCTTAATTGTCAAAGCTAGAATATTTTAAGAAAATACAAGTTTTGAAGCTTTACACACTCCTACGATAAACTTTACAACCCTCTTTGTCACACCATTTATATAAATTGGCTAGTTTAATTGAATCTTTGGAAGAAGGAAGAGGTAAAGTTATGTGCTTAGAGAAACTTGCATCAAGAAAGTTGCATCATCGGCAAGGATGTAATGTTTTTTTAGTAAAACAATGTAGAAAATGAAAAACTCTTAATAACTATCGTCGATTTAATGGACTGAAGAAAAACTTATGAAAATAAAGATTGTACATTGTAACTGTTATTTATTTCAGTGACCATTTCCACTAGGTTATTGTTATAGGCGCACTCTGGTTTCCATAATATTATATTACATTCTTTTAGCGTTTGTAAAAATGTCTAATCCGGAGCAAAATCTTTCTTACCTCCTCATATTGTTGTTCAATTCTTTTTAAAGGTGAGGAAGTTGTGGAGATTGAAAGTAAGTTCCAAAGCAGTAGATCCACCTTACCACCCTTGTTCCTGGCCACCTCGTACCAGCCCTCGGGTGTGGTTTGGACCAAACGCAACCCTACGCTTCAAGTTCTGGTCAGGACGGCCATGCTTGCAAAGGAGTCGCTGGCAATCGTGGAAGAGAAATTATTCTCCCGGCGTTTTGACACAAAGGTAATAGCATTGTGGCAAGTACATTTTTTTTCAATTTGAAGCAAACTTGAATTGAATATATGAAATATTCTTGAGATTTGAATATATTTTTTTATTATTATATTTGAAAAAATATCTTTGGTGCTTATTTATATAATTTTATGCACTAAAATCAATTAAAATATGTTTTATTGCATAATAGTTTATGATATTTCACTCGAACGCGAGAACCACTTTTTCAATAAGAGACGGTACCGAGACAAGAATATGAAAAAAATATCCAGACAAGACAAAAAGAAAATGTAAATTATGTTTATTTAAGTAATTATATGTTATAAGAGTTTGTCCCTTTTTGAAATTTAGGATTGCGCTTCTTTGGATTATCTTATGGGCTTATGGCTCATTATAACACTTGAGATATAACTAATACATATTTTAAATTCAATTAATAAAATAATGTTGGCTGCAATTAGGGGTGGATGTGATCCCGAACCGAGAAAGTTTCAGATGAAGTGTTTTTTAGTGTTATATCTAAACAATTTCTACTCCAGTATCACCTAGGTAAGTGTGCTGGCTATCCTTCCTAATTTAAACCATGATTTAGCCTAGTGCTCTATACCACATAACCTCAAGATGAAGAAACAAAAAATAGTGCTCCAAGAAACAAAACAAAATGCGGTGCTAATGTTCTCTCAGTTACTGCTGACTCATCACTTGTTAATATCTTTTGTAGACAATCTTCTTCTTTGTTATTTAGCAAACTTGGTGGCTGGATGGGGAGGGGGTTATTTCACTGCGGTTTTGTAGACGTCCATGAAGTTCCCCCCCCACCCCACCCCCTTAAAAATTCAAGTTTTTTATGATTGCAATCGGCTGTTCTTGTTCCGAATGGTTCACCTAATAAAATACGCACATTTGGTTTTGGTAGGATAACACATGACTTACTTACAGTAGGAGCATGGTTTGGCATCCTTATGCCAACTACAATTAATAATTTGTTCTTGGCTCATTTTGGATTTTGTTTAAGGTTTTTCCTTTTTAAAAGCCTCAAATATTTTTGTTAGTGGGAGCTCGCCTTTATTATTTCAAAACTTTAAAATCTTTTGTTTAAAGTTTGTTAGTTTTGTTTGAATATTCCTAAACATGTTCTTCTTTATTTTGTTTTAAATTGATTTTAGAAAAATGTGTTTATTTCCTGTTAAGGGCCGTGAAGTTGGCCCGTCTTGCCATATTAGTTTGGAAATCAGAATATTTTAAATCTAAAGACTATTCTAAAGGATAGTTTTAAAATTTTCTGTTCCCGTCCCAAATCCTGATGTTTTGACTAATTTCTCATCTCGTTCCCATCCCAAAATAAAAGTCATTCCCGTCCATCCCTAGATCCCTAATATTTTAAACATTGAAAAGAGGATAGAATCCAAGCCTAAACATTTTGTAATCAAGAAACAGGTAACAGGGGCTAAAATTATATATAATTATGGGTTTCGTTGTGTTATAAGTGTGAACTTTGAGGCCTACAGTGTTTTGGTGAATCTGAAAGTTTAGCTGAGTCGGTAGCGTGTCTGTCTACCAAGCTAAGGGTCCCGGTTTCAATTCCCGGCATGGCTGAAAAATATATCATCGGTGAAATGTGGGTGTATGCTTTTCACAATGATATCTTGACGGGCGGGGACTGGATGTTGTGCTTGTCCTAGTCTTAAGTTGGATTATAAGGCATATGAAGCAACGACAGGCCTAGTAGGCCAGTAGTGGAAAATAGTTGGCTTGAATAAAAAACTGACCCGGGCCATGGGCTGGGAACGGGGATGGACGTAAGTAAAGTTTTTTGGTGTGTAGGTCTTCTCTTATATCTTCTTCAATTTAATTTTGCCTCGAATTGAAAAGGTTGACTTCGCACACACTCCCCTAATGTTTTTTTAAAATAATAATTGGTCAACCTCTCCCCGAAATTGATGAATCTTGATTTTGTTTAAGGTTATTTTCCGACCTCCCCTTGATGTGTACGATGTCCTGATCTACCTGCGCCCACTCCTCAACCCCCGGCGACTTGAAGCTGTGGATGTAAACAAAGATCAGCCCCTAGTCAATCTACCCCCTTACCAGTATCAACAAGGGGAGAAACTCCCTGTGGCGGGTTTCAATCCGGTGCAGTGCTATCTTCAAGAGCTCAGGGTAAGGTCGATATAAAAATACAAACAAAAATAATTGTCGATTGATTAAATTTTGTCTAATGGTCGGAAATGTGTAATAAAACAAAGTAGAAACACTATAATATAATGTAAAGTGAGTGATCGATGTAAGGTGGGACAAGCCCACTTGTTAAATTTAAAGTGAACCCAAATCGAATATATAAAATATTATCAAAGTTTGGATATTTCTTGTTGTTTGTTTTTTGCTTGAAAGAATATTATATTGTGGTTTATTTATATAACTTAATGTACTAAATTTAATCTAGTGCAAGCTTCGAAAAGTTGAAGTTGAAGGTCAAATCGACTACGATTTTGACATCTACAATAACCTTTGCACATTCAAAAAATTTTGAAGGAAGAGTAAAACTTAGATAATCTATCAAACAATTTAAATCTATCCTACCAAATAATACATTTTTCAATATTTGATAATTTTAAAACTGTTACTAAACAGAGTGACTAGTAATTTAACTAACACAATGTAAGCATGGATCAAAAACTAGTAAGTAAATGTTAATATATTATATTCACTATTGCTAACATAATTTTGTAAAAAAAAAACCTATAAATAATACCATGGTCACTGGTATGAAGCATAGAAAGCACTCTAGTTGTGCTATTATCGCAGCTCGCATCTAATGTTTAGTCTTTAATATCCTCTCTCTTTAGAATTATCTGTGACAAATTTACAAGTGTATTTTAACACAAGTTTTTTTATGGCTTCTTTGCATTTTCGTTATTGTTTAAAATGACTGTTATGGAAGGAGGGAAATGAAAACAGAGTGTTTAATTTATAATTATTATCATAGAAATGCAGATAAAAAGACATGCATATATAAAGTTTGCAAAATAATATTAAAAACTTCACGATGTAAATAAAAATTAAAACTTAATTGATAAGTTATTAAGCTTATCAGTAAGCCTGTGTGCATTAATCATTAATATAGTCCTTAGGTAACAAATAAGGAAATTTTCCTGGCCCTTGTTACTGACGAGATCTATAAAAATAATAAATGTAAAAATTAAAATTAACTTTAAGTGACAACAAAAATCATGGGTAGCTTCGACTTAAGTTTTCTTCGCAAGTTTCAAGATTTGCTTAGTCTTCGCTTTGCATTTAAAAAGTGGTCTTTCACCCACCCCTACTAAAATTATTAAAAAGAGAATTTTCCATTTATATCCAACGGATCAAAACACTTATTTAACATGTACTTTCCCTCCCCCTTTTTAAAATATCGGCCTTAGTATTTTTAAGTTTTCTCCTATGATTGTTTTTTAATGTTTATTAATATTTTTACTAGGAATCTAATTAACAAAAAATTGTTTGTATTAAAAAATATATGTATGTAGTTTTGCATATTACCTTTGTAATGTTATATAGAAAATAAGACGCATGATAGATCCAACCTTAGCTGTAAAATATATCTTAAGCTCTAATGACTATTTATGTAAACAAGGGGAACTTTTTCAACTTCACTGACTTTTCAAATTTCCATGGCAAACATTCCCCGACTTAAGTTTTGGCAGATTATTCTCAACTAATAGGCCTACTATTAACCATGCACATGACAAGAAGCCAAGTTTGTAATTTCTTGTTTCCAGGAAACTTATGGTGAGTTTGCCCTTTTCTTCCACGACCCGTACGGCGGAGAAGTTGTCGGTGTTCTTTGGATACCTGCAGCCATGGAGGTATTGGACTTCAAGGTGAGTGCACCGATGACTTGTGTTGATTGCTTTGTAGTAGCGCTGGATGGGAATCCCATTTTTACTGCGCGACGGGAAATTCTAAAAATGACATTTTTGTATCATTGTTAAGTAATGGTGGTCAGGTCGCAGATATTTATATTGGGCGGGCATTACAAAATTACTCCCAAAAACAGTTGGCACATTGTGTTTCTAACAGTCTTTCTTTAAATTCAAAATGGAGTAATCCAGTGTTATTTGTTCTTTCTTCTTTATGTTTGACAAAGGTCGAAATATTATTCTATTTGTGTTAATATGTGTGTGTGAATATTTCTACTATAGAAGACAGAATAAAGGAAGATGATGTCGCCTTTGTGCATTGAATTCTTCCCACATTTTTTCCTCTTTCTCTAGATGTGCTTTTTTCATCAAATTTACTCTTAGTAGTTTATTTTTCCTTTTTCTTTAGTTTTATCAATTTCCCTTATTAAAATTATTTAGCCATTGGGCCACCTCATTTTTAAAGATTTTTAATTCCAGCCTGGGTTAGTTTGTTATTCGATCCATATATTTTCCACTACCGGCTTGCTAGGTCTCTCGTAGCTTCATATGCCTTATAATCTAACTTAAGACTAGGGCAGGCACAACATTCATTCCCCAGCCGTTGATTTATCAATGTGAATGGATAAACCTATTATGTCATATATAATAAATTTTTGGCCATGCCGGGAATTGAACTTGAGGACTGTTAGCTCAGTAAGCAGACATGCTACCGACTGAGCTGAGGTGTTGGACAGGGATCCATCTCTCTTGTTTTATTGTTTGGTTGCAGGTGTCTCGGATAAACTCCCGCAGACTTGTCGGCAAAGGTCCTAAGATAGAGCCGAACATTGACACCATCATGGAGAATTTTTTTATTTTGGGGACCGGGCTGGTTCGAAGTGTGGAGACAAATAATTCCAAGTTGGACGCTAAATAAACTTCTATTTAAGTTGTGAGTTTTGTCAGTCATTTAATGATTTCTTTCACTTTTTAGGGTAAAACCTCTCTTCACCTCTTTTGTTGGGGTACGGAAGAATTTATAGGGAAAGGAGCAAATGAACGGATTGTACACAATATGGCATGTAATTCACACTTGTGCAAAAAAAAAAACAGCGGTAATGGCACCGCTTTGTCCAGTGGCAGCAATGTAAAGTGTGATCTGTTCCTCTTTTCATCCTAAGACATTGTGTTAGTTTATCTCCCTCTTTTTACTGCCTTCTATACATATATATACACTCCATTCACAGTAAGAATTACTCTCTGAAAGGTCTTTTTTCCTACCAATATCCTACTATATAATAGATTTCTGGTAGGGAAAAAGGCCTTTCAAAAAACAATTCTTATGGTGAACGGACTTTAGCTTGAGGATTTATGTATAGTTTAGTGAGTGTGTAAAGATTAGGGATGTACATGAATTACATTATTACTGCGAGACTGGGAATGAGTCAAAATATCAGGATTGAGACGAGAATGGAAAATTATAAATATGACGCTTTTAGATAAAAAATAAACATATTTATTTTTAAACTAAATTGGTTATACTTGTAAGAATTAGACCATTAATAAAATAGGGTATGTGTGAATAGTGTTTTTTTTTAATATGAATATTGAATGATAAAAATTGAAAAGTCAATTTTATTACATTTTCGATATTAATTATTTTTATTAGTTAACCTCTCTTGTGCAAATGATGTTTGACACCTCTTAAACGATCTTAAGTTTTACTTGACCTTGGCATACTACCTCCTACCCCCCAAAAGATGGTAGAATAGATCATGTGTCTTGTCTTTCTCTAAATCTTTCGAGCGCTCATTGCTAGCTGAACCAAACACATAACTGTTGATAGACAAAGCAGAATGAGTCGCGAGTTTCCAAACTTAATGGGAAATAGCCAATCCCCCCAATTAATACTCTTTACCCTTTTAAGCAATATTTTATCTGTTAACGTGCGTATAACCCGAACGGGTAGTAAGACGCGGTGCTAATAATAATAATAATTTATCTGTTAACAAACAAAGTTGTCAGTTTTGTCGAGTGCTGTTAGCCGGTGATGGGGAGGTCTGGTTCGAATCCTGGTCAGGTATAGCGAGGTTTCTCTTTCTCCCTCCACACTAATCCAAGTTAACATCCTCTAGTTCCATCTTTATCATCACTACCTCGTTAATTTATGTCTGGATCATAAAATTTAAAATATTGATAAATTTGAGTGATTGGGGATTTAATGTGCACTCACCCGCTTTCGTGGTCACATGGTCAAGGTATCACTTTCTCATTGGACTAGACTGTCGATGACAGGGGGATGAGGGTTCGAATTACATTGACGTTTTCCACCTCTCTACCTCCACGCAAATGTGGATACACTCCCTCTAATTTCAACCTTCCATATCCAGAATATAGTTATTCGTAATATTACATATGACCTGCTTAGGTCATTGCACGGTCTTGTGTTATTCTCACAGTATACTGGACTGTCGTGTTGATGACCGAGATAAAAGGTTTAAAATATAGGTCGAGCTTACCGAGCTTTTTTGGTTTGGTTTTCCACTTTCTCTATTAAACTATATATATATATATATATGAGGGTACACTTATTCTAAATTCAACCTTACTCATTCTTAGCTTGTTTGGGTAATTAGTACAGTAGCCCCATGGCTTCTTTGGTGCTGACTGACAGCTTACAGCCGATTTCTGACAGTCAACATTTGTGTATACCTAAAATTTTGACCGTCAGAAGTGACAGCTGCTAAACACATGTTTTTGCAGATCATATGGTTCAGCGTAGGGATACATAATTTGGTCTGGTAACTTTCAAAAGCTTTTAGCTGTCAGTCAGCACCAAAGAAGCCATGGGGCTACTGTACATACCTGAACAGGTAGTAGTAGGTGTTCTAGACAAATGTGCACTCTCTGCCTGAGTCCCCCTCCCTTCCCCTCATCGTTATTTCATCACTGTGAAGGAGGAAGCTCCTGATTTCACAAATGATTTTTTTTTTTTTGGGTCAGACCAGGAATCGAATCTGGAACCCTCATTCCAGCAAACAAAGTAAATATTATTGGATAGGAAGTCAATATAATATAACTCTTTAGAGAAAACATGATTTTTGTTTTACTCTAGTTTTAATGTAGACATAAGGAAAAACACTGAAATATAAAAATTATTTTACATAAAAAAGGCTATTGGGGCATTTTACTAAATATAAGTATTTTCAAACAAAATCTGCAGTGTGTAATTTTTTTTTTTTTACATTTTCCAATGAACTTTTTTTTACATCATAAACATGATTTGAATATCTAAAAATATTTTATTTTATTCACCATTTTAACAGAGGATTATATTTTATAAATAAATAAAACTAAATTACATAAGTTTTACATTTGAAGATGTCCTGCTAACAATGTAAACTCAACTTACTAAAATCTCCTCGATATTATATTTACCAAATCTCTTCATTTTACTAAACTATCCACATTTGGTATCAAAATTAGTAACACAACAACATTCAGTTTTAAAACTATTTTTTTAAAGTTTACCTCATTTATAATTTTACTTATGGTACTGTAGTTATTACAAATAGTTTATATATAATATTAATCAAAAGAAAAATAGTATTATAGTTTTGCAAACAAAGCAAGCCATTATCAATTAGCTCGCAAGCAAGAACACACAAATTAAGATTTTCTTTTTATACTTATTAGATTTTAAAGTAGCTTTTATAACATTTAATTTTTATTTGGTTGACTATGATAATATTATTGAAAAGCATGAATAGAAGTGTTTAGTGAAGAGTTATTAGTTTTAAAAAAGAGTATTTATCAACTTTACAGGATCAGAACAGTCGTCGAATAAAATTGTTGCTGTTCTCAAGCTTTTCACATGAAAGTTGAAATATTATTGTGGATACAAAGTTATTAGGTTTGTACAGTCCTTCAGTGTCAGAAATAACTGAAATAATTACTTTAATTGTAGAAAAATAGATTGCTTAACAATCACCTCTGGTGAGAAAAAAATATGTCTAAATTTATATATAACAAAATCAAGTGACAGCTTTGAACATTTCTATACATTATTAATTTATTAATTTGAACTAATATAATTCAATTTAATGAAGGAAATACCCTCTTTTTAGTGAACTATGTTTAGGAGAGAAAAGAAGCCGTAAAACATGTCGCACACATTTGCATGATTTTGAAGTTGGGAGGGAACTTTCATACTTGTTTTCGGGGGGCAAAAACCCAAAAAACAAATTTGATTACTTAAAAAAAGGGTACACTAAAGAAGGATATACTTAGTAGTTGGTAAAATAATTTATTCTAACTTTGTATGAAATATGAAGACTTGAACATTTCCTTCAAGAATAGACAAAAAAAATGTATTTTACTGCGCCAGTTATGGTTTTGTTAGTCTTATTTTATCTATACTTACTATTGTGCTTGCTTTAGTTTCTATTATATATTTACACATAATTTTCTATTTTACATTAAATAATACATATTAGAAAATATACACATTTAAAAAAATTTGTTTTTGACTTTATTTTCTATACTTATATTTAATATGCAAACAAATGGATAAATTCCAAATTTAATTTAATTTTCTTTACATATTATCTGTTTTACAATGAATTTTTACGAAACTGTGAGGTTGACCTATTAATTAAACCTATTATATACACACACAGGGTGTGCGAATCTTCGGTAACAACATATATAGCCAGCTAAAATATTCCATTTATGGTCAATTATTGCCATATTGAGATCTTATATACTTTACAAATAAATATTTATATGGAAAAAAATCTGAATTAATGGAATTGTGAGTTGTGATAACTTTATTTATCAGAATAAAACAAAATTTTACAAACAAGTATGTAATTTTCAAGTAATGTTAGTGCATAAACTCATATAAATAAATAACCACAATAAGTCTTTAACTACAAAACAATTAACACAAAACATTTGAACTTTGAAGCGGCCTTGATTATTTTATATATTCAATTTGAGTTTGCTTCGAATTGAAAAAATCGGACTTCGCACACCCTTAATACACATTTAAACAAACAAAATATAAAATATGACTAAACATAAAATACAGTCAAGCAAATAACATAGATGAAATAAAATAGTGCCAATTTTATCAAATCACTAAATATTTTTAACCGGTAATATAAAAACACATTTACACTTTTAAGCTGTTGGAGCATTTTGCAAAATACCGGTGATCTATTTAAAAAAAATAATTCAGCTGTGCTACAAACCATCTCTTAACTATTATTGGTATGTTCACATATATAAACCTCTTGAATAAAAGAAACCAGAGAGAATAATTACTGAGCTGCAATTCTTTAAGAGTCACGGCCAATTAGCTGGGGAATTAGATGCAGGAATATTTTCTAACCGGAAACTGCGTGGAAGTGCAGATTTCTGCATTATTTACTCGAATTTTAAAATGTTGTGTTTTTTAAAATCTGTTAAAATGATTTCACTGGTTAAGGTTACACTGATTTTCTAAAGTATACTACAGAAAACCGTGGCAAAATTCGACGGCTGGTTTGAGCGGTTTTATACCTACTTAAGAATATCTCTTTAAGGAAAACCTCTTTTCACTTTTTGAGGTAAATTGTGTTATATTTGAAAGAAGGTAGGTACAGCAAGGGTGGATATAAAAGGGTGGAGGGGGGGNGGGGGGGACAAACACAATAAATAGGGCTTTTATAATGAGAGGAAGAGCACAGTTCACACATAACATTGATCCCACAAAGAGGTAATGGCTGCCTCTTTCAGGAAGTTGCGTTGCGCATATCACACTCCCTCCTGATGAGTTCCGATAGAATGAGGAGATTGGGCGGTAACAATCGAGTTTCTTCAAGGGGCAGTCATTACTTCTTTGTTGTGCGGCAGCAACGTGAAAGCCATATTGTGTTCGTTCCCTTTTTTACGTTTCTATACACCTTTCCTGTACCTTCTTCCAAAGACTGCTTAAGCTAAATGTTATTCCTGGAGTGAGACAGGCTCTGTAGAAAAATCTCTTAATTTTTAAGTTATTAAATTTATATGAAAGCTACAGTAAAGAATAATAAATACACACACTTTACACTGTTGCCACTGGACAGAAAGGTAATTAATTATCCTTCTTAATCCATTAACCTAGATTTTCTTTAATAACTACTCAAAACTGAATGCGAGATAAAAGTCAGGCTAGAACAAATAAAAAGTGAAAATTGGAAAGAGGTTTTTCTTTTTTTTTACTACATGAAGTATTTATGACGAAATTATGTATTACCATAAACGATCTGCGCCAAGTTATAACAAAAAGTTTACATCCAAAATCCAATCAACTTTTAAAACATGTGAATTGCAGATGCATTAGATTATCTCTCTTACCATTTAACCTGTTTTATGTAACAAATACTCAAGTGATAAATAATTGATGACTTTTAAAATTCATGTGGTGATACAAATCACATGGCATAATAAAAACACTATAATATTTACCAAGTTTGTTTTTACAAAACGCTCACACCGTTGAGAAAATGTCTTCCATACTGTGGATTGGAGCCACATCAAAATATCACAGACGCCCAGCACAATAGGAATTGTCTCATATATACTAAAATTTGGTGGGTAACACCATTTAAATCTTCGATAAGAGTACAGTTGATGGATGATATCTTCTATATAAGGGACAATATTGAGGTGGTTTGACTTTGGTTAATACCTAGGACTTGAAACATATTAATTAAGGGCAAAGTCTTAGATATGCTATCATGTATAGAAACAATAATACATTTTCTTCAAACCCACGATGACACGAATTTTTAATCTTTATACACACATTCATTTTTTGATTTTATCAAAATGTTACAAGCTAAACAAGAACCTACAATAAAATAAAATAAAATAAAATAAAATAACCATAGTTTAATGAAGAATTTAAATCTAACTAAAACATACAGTAAACTTCAAATTATGGGAGTGTGAGTGCTCAAAAAATTTTAGAAAAATGATTAAAAAACTTGTACAATTATATTAAATTTAGTTTGGAAATCAGAATTTGTAATGATCATAACTTTTTTTTTTTTTGCAACTAGTTATCATTCTAAAAAATATATATTTGTCTCAATTGTTAATGCTTGGATCCATTACAACAATTCAAATTACAATGTTTGGAGGACTAACTATTGTTGTATTCTTCTAATAAAACTATTTTTAACCAAACTTTAGTCAAAGGGAAAAATGTTTATTTCCATACCTCTACTTCAAATTGAATAAAACTCTTGAATGATTAATTTTGCTATTAAACCAATCATATGTACTTTTATATACGATTACCAGGGCTCAGGCTTTGAACACATATCCTTATCAAACACTCAGGTTGCTACACACCAAAAAGATCGCAAACTGCAGCCAACCCTTGTACCTGGCTGAAAAGCCACTACTGCCAACACGACACCTTAAAACATATAAATTTTATATCAATAGATAAAATTTCGTCAAGGTGTACATACATTTTGTTCATAGTTGTAGAAACGTTTTTTTAGCCATTTATTTAGAATAAGTATTTATATTTTCAAATACTATTGATATTTTATAAAATGCATGTAAACGCAATCATAAAGTTTTAATCATGCGGTTGTCATAATGACGATATAATGCAGCCAATTAACTTTGTATCCTCTTTGCTTGTATGGCTGTAAAACATATATGGCGACAGTGCAACTAGGCTGGAAAGGGTTGCGTTGGGCAGGGATACCCTTTCCTCTGAAGCCGTTAATTGTAAATCAATTTAATCATCATTTGTCAACTCAATTTATTTATGTATGACACCAATATTATAATAAACAAAATGCAAGATAATAAATGGTTTTCATTGCATGTATAATTTTTTAGTTTCCCTTTGAAACGTGCATGTTTGATTTAGTTGTGTGCATTCAGTACGAGTTGTTGGTAAATATTTTGATCGTTTTATAGGTCATCAAAGTCCAGGCCTTGATATGGGAGAGCAAAGAAACAAACACAAACTTGGATTTTAGGGATGTCCAAAGCTTTGGAAACTTGGGACTTGACTTCACACGTTCGTTCGCTTCAACTTCTATTCCAAAGTGAAATTTTGGATCAGACAATTACAAAGTTTTGGAAAAACAAAATTCGCTTAAAACACACATTTATATTTATTATTTTCATTTTCTGCTGTTAATTTCATCACAAATTAGTGATACTTAAAATATATATAAACAAATTAAATTATATTTTGTGATAATTTCTTAATTTATCATTTTAAGCTGATATATATTAATTATGATTAAAGTAGAGTAGTTTGTAAATTATATTTAATACCTAAATCTAAAAAGTTATGCAAGAAAAATGTTCTAATCCAACTTTAGCATATTTAAAAAAAAATATATTCAAACTTCGATTCAACTTTTCTTTGAATTAAAAAGTGCACTTCACGCACCCCTATTTAGGTTTATAAAAAGGAATATGGTTAATGTTTCCCACTACCACCATTAGATAAATTCGCCCATGTTTGAACAAGTAACAGTTTTGTATAGTAATTTACTAACAAAGCTTTCTATAATTTGTGTATTTGTAGTTAATTTTTTTTTAACTTAAGCCACATTATAATAATAATAATAATTAATTCAAGTCTAATCATAATATAAAATGGGTTTGAAGCTCATGATTATCAATATGATTATTTTATATTACATATTTAGCAAGTATTGCCAATGTGGCAGTTGAGAGCTTTAGGAACCGTCCTGAATTGAATGTTTGCAAGCTCAGTTGATTCTACATTAGAAACTTGATAAATCAACAATGTGCGTAAGTATTAATTCTTAACCTGCTTCATAATTAAAACTACACATTAAAAAAAACTCCTTTATTGATAGGAAAATAAGAAAAGAAATGAACCTGTCTAGATGATCATGAAATATTAACAAATGTCTACCTTTCATAGAAAGGGGGAAGAGGGGGGGTAAGCAGGGCTGTGGATTTGAAGTCGTGGAGTTGGAAGCAATTTTGGGTGGAGTTGTAGTTGGTAAAGCTGTAGGGGCTTGCCGACTCCAGCTTCAAAATAAAAACTTAAAATGATATTCCATATATTGTTATAATATAACTTAATACTTTATTACCTGGGGCTCTGCAAGTACTAGTATTTCGAGCTTTGAGCTCGTCGCTTAAGCTTTAGATTGAGAGTTTTGTAGACTCATCATTTTCAAGCTTTCACCTGATGTACTTACTATTTAGTTTTAAAAAGTGATTATTAAATATAGTCTTTTATACGTTACCCGCCTTGGTGGCATAGTTAGCTAACGCGCTAGTCGTGTTGCGCTCGACTGCCAAGGACGAGGAGTTCGAGGTTCGAATCTCAGTAGGGTGGACTGGGGGTGGTTTTTCCTAAATGGTTTTCCACTCTCCCTCCACGCAAGTGCGGCTTCATTTCCTCTAAACTCAAACTTCCCAATTCCTAATTCATTAGCGTACAGCCTGAATGGGTATTAAGATGTGGTGCTAAATAAAAAAAAACGTTTAGCTACAAAACTAGCACTAGTAGTTTAGTTATCATTTAGTTATAGAATTATGTTGGTTAACCTGTTACAAATCAATGTTTATCTTATTTATTGCAATACATATTTTACCAAACTTACCACATTTATATTAAAAAAGCATTTAATTTTTTCATACTGTTTGCTATAAGTATTATTTTTAATTTTAAAATAGCTACATCAACTTTATAAGCAATTAAAATCAAAGTAAATTTTTCAATAAAATAATGTCCAACGGGAGCCTGTATATTGCGTGTGTATATATATATTCACGAGGTCAAAGAAGCTTCCCATGAAGTAATCTGTATCGGAGCATTTTACTGCATTTAATTTGTTATAATCAATTAATATGCAATCATCTTTTATGAAAGAGTCAATGTTTTTGACAGCGGGAAAATAGAAGTGTCAGAGTCTAGTCTTGGCGTACCGACTCCACAGCCCTGAGTGCAAGTGTGATTTTTAAACTCAAAACCTTCATAGTATTGAATCTAAATCGAGTTGGCTTAAAATCTGGATTAGCTACACAATTACCCACTTTAATGGTACCATAGTCTAAGGTACTACTCTCGCAATAGACCATACTGTTGATGACGGAGAGATCAAGGTTCGTGTCTGGCTGGCTGTACTAAGGGTGGTTTTCCCTAAATGGTTTCACACTCCCTCTCTATGCAAATATGGTTTAAGTGTATGTATCATAATTAGAGTTAAATTAAAAAAAAACACGAGAAATCTTAGCTTTGCAATTACTTAGTTTTTTAAAACTTCAAGGGTTTTATTTACTTAAAAAAAAGTCTTTATGTTGCTTAGTGATAGTGCAGTCACTTTTGATAGCTGAGCTTTCATGATGAACATAAAAAAAATGAGATTCAGAAATCAATCCAAGTAAGATAATTAGCTTATTTCCCCCCCTCGGTTCCTTTGTGCCGTATTTGTGCACATCTCTCAACTGCCAGGAAAGCTTGACATAGTCTTGTAATACTGTTATTCATTTACACTGTCAGTGTACTGAGCGCGTATCAGACGAGGGAACTGTCGTGGAATATCTCGTTGGGATGCGTGTTCTGGTTACTGCTGTCGTTGACCCGACTGCTGCACTGCTGTGGGCACAGCACAAATCTTATCATTACAACCACACTCATGTTCTACCCCTTGAATCACCGCACCAAGTTTCACTATTTGTGTTAAACTGGATTGAGAGATTTGCTCGTTGTCATGAGGAGAAACAGGATTAGGAATCAAGATGTTCAAACAAAAGTTGAGAGGTACACAGAGTACATGAGATGGTAGAGGAAACACGTGTGAAGTGGTGTGATCATGTAATGAGAACACAAAAGGAGAGGAAGTATGTAGGAAAAAAAGACCGCAAGGGAGTCTAAGAAAGAGAAGGAAGGACCAGATAACAGGAATTGTGTGCGTGAGAGTAGAAGAATGGTGCAAGGACAAAGGAAGATGGAGGCATTTTACCAAACTGACCCGGGTGCAGGCTGGAAACGGTTATGTAAGATAATGATGGTTTTCCACTCTTCCCATGCAAATGAGTTACATTTCCTCATCCTTATCCCATTAGCATAATTAATGTATTTGTATAACTCATAAATAAATCAAGATGCCTAGTAATTGTGTGACACACCAGTCATTGTAAGTTCACTCGTGAAACTCTTGTAAACCAAAGACTGTATGAACGTTTCAACTTTTTAGCCAATCACTCACCGCTTGTTTCCGTTCCCAAGACTTCATGGCCATCTTGTACTTCTCGAACTCGTGGCACCAGTCTGAATACACCTTCTGGTAGTCGTGAGACTTTCCCGGCGCGGCGCAGCGATGGGCGTCCACGGTGATGTTGTAGGAACACAGCAGGGCGCCTCCGAGCCAACAGTCGTACCGGCCAGAGTCTGCCTCATTCACTGCGATGATCACCAGACCATGCTCGCTTGTCTGGATGTACTTGTCAGGTCTGGTGCAGACAAAACAGTGTTTATATGTGAACGGCTTTAAACTCGATGAAACTGACTAAAATAAGGATATGAAAGAAATGGTTATGTAGTTAAGCTATTCAGTTTTGAATATAGTTTAATCAAACTTTCAGAGGTTTGTAGTATTAAAAAAACAGGAATAGCCACAGGATTACATTGAAACTAGTGTTCTAAGGCCTATTTTTTAGCACAGCGTCTTATTATGCCTATGTACTAATTACTCTGTGTTAGCGATGTAGGAGGTTGAATTTAGAGTAAGTGTACGTGCATTTGCTTGGAGGGAGAATGGAAAACCATTTAGGGATTAGCCCCCTCAGGCGGTATCGAACCTCTATATCCCCGTTATTGGCAGTCTTGTCTTTTGGGAGAGTGGCTCCTTAGACAATATGGCCAACAAATCGGGTTTCAAGCTTATCGACATTAAGTTACTATTTATATTTTCTATTATTCTGTTATCTGTCTTTATAGCTGAGTGTGTTTTGTTTATCTTAGTTCTAGATAGTTTACACTAAGAATATCGTACTGTAGTAGTTCAGGTTTACATTACCATGTTTCACAGTTCTATTTTAGTCATCAGCCCTCATGATCAGAGATAACTGCGCTGGTGATATTTACCTGTAGAGAATCTGGTACCTTCCTTTCTCCTTGCTATAGTGATACCAGGTTATGGTCTGGCTGGTGAGGACCTCCGGCACTTTGAGGAAACATCCCAGATGAACACTTTGACCCCAGGTCACTATCAACTTCTTCTTGACCACAGAACTGTCACACACGCTCTGCGTGCTGTTGGACACGTCTTGGAGCAGTCTGGAACAGAGAGAACGTCAACTTGGGGTTCACACGCAGTCGTCAATGAAAGCCTATCATTGTACCCTAAACTCACAAATGTACTAAATACTTTCAAATAATATTTCTAAGGATGAAACTCTTGAATCTTCAAACCCTCGAATCTTTAAGGATATTCAAGATTTGCATATTTGAGAAAATACTTTAAGAATTTTTTTTTTTTCCAATTTTTATAGTCAAATTTCTTTTAGAACTCTATTACTGCTAATTAGATAAAGGTGGTTCAGAACCAATATAATTTTAGGGTGAACTAACAGACCAGTAATTTAACATGTAGATATATTTTTTTTTAAGATCCATTACTGTTTCCAGTCTGTGGCCCAGGTCAGTTATTTATTCAAGCAATATATTATCCACTACCGGCTTGCTAGGCCTGTCGTAGCTTCACATGCCTTATAATCTAACTTAAGACTAGGACAGAGACAACATCCAATCCCCAGCATTTAAAATTTATCGCTGTGAAAGGGTAAACCCACAGTTTACCAAGTATAAAAAATTTGGCCATGCTGGGAATCGAACCCAGGACTCTTAGCTCAGTAGACACACACTACCGAATAAGTTAAGGTGTCTGATTCTTAACTGAATGAATGTTATAGTAAATAGTTTATAAGAAAGAATGCTCAAAACTTGGTATATAACTGTCGGCTGTCTAACATAGAAAATTGGACCGTGTGCGCCCACATTGAATGCATGCTATCTATTCACTGACCCTGGCGTGTAAGGCTTGCAGCTGTTGGTATCCTTGTCCCAGCCGCAGTAGGGATCATGAACGCAGCGAAGGCAGTTGTCGTACCGCCGGTTACACATCACCAGGTCAACCTGTCGTACCCGATGGTCTGAAGCTACGTACAGGAACTTGTGAGGCTATCACAAAATGTGGGTAGTTAATATACAACTTGTTGTGGGATGTGTTGTACAAGTATATCTTTCACTATGATCAGTATATTCAAAAAACCAATAGCCACATATGCTGAGATTATAAAATAACCATGAAACGTAAAATATTTTGAATCTTTTTTTATTTTGTTTTTTCACACAAACATTTCTATTTAATAATTCAAAGCTTGCTACATTTCCCAGTTTGTTTTTAATCTCTTTTTATTAAATCTATACCTGCACTGATGAACAGTCATTATTAATAATAATAAGAAGAAGAATCCTAATTTGTTGCTATGTAAATGTAGGTACATTTCCTCAAACTCTTATCCCCCTCATTCCTAAATTATTTATTTATATTTCAACATATCCATGAAGAATTAAATTATATAAAGATCAAGACGTACATTATTTAAACTTTTTTTATACATAATTTTTATGAACTGGTTTTATTTATTATTATTATTATTATTTGAGGTATTTAATGTAAACTTTCTAAACCAACCAATCATATCTGCAGGCAACTTATAGCCCATAACATGAATCTATAAGAGACACAACATCCAGTCCCCAGCCGTTAATTCCTCACTGTGAAATCCACATTTCACCAATGGTAAATTTTTCAGCCATTCCAAGAACCAAACCTGGGACCCTAAGCTCGATGGGCAAACGCGCTACCGACTGAACTAAAATGTCTCACTAGTAATTAAATTAATAGTACATAAGTGTTAGTTGTAATTTGTAGAAGCACTGGTCTTTTTACTTAACCCAGATAAAATGTATTATTATCAATGTTGTAAATATCTTGACAATTAATAAGAAATCGTATACATAATAAATAAACTCACTAATATTAAACTTTTTGTTTTTATTTGAAACTGGCGCTACCACACCCACCTGATGGGAAAGTTCCATGACTCGTATTGGTTCCCCTGGAGTTACGTCCAGTATGTCCAGCAGCGTGGATGCTGGCTCCTTATTGTGGTCTTGCCATTGGACAATCTTGTACACCTGGCCGCTGTCTAGAGACAGATAATGAGGAAACGTTGCAAATCCCTATTCTGATGCATTTTGGTTCAAACGGCAAAGAAAGCGCAAATAAAGTCACTTGGAGGAAAACAAGAAGTAAGGGGTGGGGGTTAAAAGAATTAACAATAAAGTGTTAACCTGGTTTATGGATGACTATATACACATCCAAAGTGACTTGAAATATGAATACATAAATATATTTTTAATAACATTTTTAACTGTCAAAATAAAAAGTATCAGTATCTGATTGCTCTCATGAATTATTCAGGCCAGTGTTGAGAAGCGGATTTACACTATAGGCCCACTAGACATGGGCTTTGGGGCGGCACATTTTGGATAACATTATTTTGTTTTTAATAATTACATTTATGGTGTGCGCATGCCTGATTTTCTTTCGTAGAAATCTTTATTCAAATACTAACCCCCCCCCCCCCCCCCCCCCCCCCNTCTTTACTTCGAAACCTCCTAAAACCCTTAAAAATGGGGAGGGGAGACACATTATAATATTGCCTAGGGGCGCAAAATGTTTAAATCGGCCATTGCCAGTGTGCTGGTTATCCTTCCTATGTTTAACTAATTTTGTGCTGCGTCTTGCTACTCATTTGAGTTGTACGCTTATGTACTGATAACCTTTTTAATCCTTAAAATTATAAGAGTAATCTTTAGAGGAAGTGTATCCGCATTAACATGGAGGAAGAGTGGAAAATCATTTTGGAAAAACCACCCTCGGTACACCCGACCGAGATTCAAACCTCGATCTCCTCCCCGTCAACCGCAGTCTACACTAGTCTACTGCAAAAGCAGCGCCTTAGACCATGCAGCCACCGAGGTGGGTTTTTAACCTTTTATCAAACAATCGATAACACATATTTAAATTAAACTAAGTCATAAAACATAATCGTAGAGAAACCTACTTGTCCCTCCATAAAATAAAAGATACTCTATCTCCGTGCTGAAGATGTTGAACCTGAGTCTGTCGACCACGATGTGGGTGAACAGTATGTTCCTCTTGTAGTAGGCGGGTCTTCCGTACTCGTGGTCCACGGCCGAGTCCATCAGAGGGTGGGACCTGATGAAGTTCAGGACAGTGTCTAGGGGAAGAGGAGGAAAGAAACTTACTGGCACAGTTCAAGCGTCAAATGTCACCAAGAGAACCAGGTAACAAGGTTTGTCTCAAGTAAATGCTATATTTGATGTAAAACAAGCACCTCATGTTATTTAAAATAGATGGTATATGATCCACTTTTAGTAGCGTTTCTTCGATCAGAAGAAACAATACTGGATGGCGCTACTTTTACATTGTGTGCATATGATACTGTACTGTACTTTGTAGTGTTTCTGTGTCATTATCACATTATTCGGGTACACAATACTACTAGTACACCCTGTATTTTGACCATACTGTACCTGGTAGTGTTTCTGTGTCATTAACACATTGTCCAGGCCTAGGTTCAGGCACTCGACTGCTCAACACCGGCAACCATGCAGAGCTACTGGTTGCTTGTTCTTTGAACTTGCGCTTGAAGGCTGCCTGTATATCGTCTATGTCGAAGGAGCAGATTGCCGACCCCATTAGACCATTCAAAGAAGTGGTGAACGCCCCATAGAATTTCCTTGATTCACCTGGAATTTTGTAGATGCTCTCTGCAAAGAAACGAAGCCTTCATAAGGATTAGAAAAATGTGGGGAGCTCTAATGTCCGCATGTTGTTACATGGGGGGAGCTCTAATGTTTACATGGTGTTACATGGGGGGAGCTCTAATGTCTACATGGTGTTACATGGAAGTAGTTATAATGTATATATGGTGTTACATGGGAGGAGCTCTAATGTTTACATGGTGTTACATGGGGAGCTCTAATGTCTGCATGGTGTTACATGGGGGGAGCTCTAATGTCTGCATGGTGTTACATGGGGGGAGCTCTAATGTCTACATAGTGTTACATGGGGGAGCTCTAATGTCTACATGTTTTTACATGGGGAACTCTAATGTCTGCATGGTGTTACATGGGGGAGCTCTAATGTCTACCTGTTTTTACATGGGGAACTCTAATGTATACATGTTGTTACATGGGGAGCTCTAATGTATACATGGTGTTACATGGGGGGAGCTCTAATGTGTACCTGTTTTTACATGGGGAACTCTAATGTCTACATGGTGTTACATGGGGGAGCTCTAATGTCTACATGGTGTTACATGAGGAGCTCTAATGTCTACATAGTGTTACATGGGGAGCTCTAATGTCTACATGGTGTTACATGGGGGAGCTCTAATGTCTACAT
>CABEEJ010002041.1:0-19340 GCA_901482245.1 Timema douglasi
GTCTCGCTTCAGTCTAACTCGTTCAGGCCGCGGGAGAGGATGTCTCGGTGGTGTATGTTAGCGTCCCATCTGACGGAGAGGAGCCACGCTAAACTTGGTGAGTGTTGAAGCTCCATATTACAGGGTGGTTGGTGTTAGATGTTGTTGGCGTTAGGAACATCGTTACAATACAAATTAATACTGGAATTATGAACGTGCCACGAGCAGACCATTCGACCAATGGCCACACTTCAATGAATGAACATGAGAAAACTGAACTTACCAGGGGAATTCCCCGCAGCTGGCCTTGATTTCGCTCGTGCAATCTTTTTAGTCTAGGGTAGTACCATCTATTGTTCCTGGCGCAGGAATTGATCAACGTCCATGGCTGCTCGAATGTTCCCTGGCATTCATTGCAATAACTTATTTTAATGCCATGTATCAATGAATCACTCAACTCTTAGCCAGTCTGAATACTTCATATCGAAACTGATATATGGTGATAGCAGTTCATTGCATTACAAAGAACCTAGACTTTAATATATAATTGTTAGAAAAAAAAAATGAATAGCGATAATATTTGGCGCGTAACCATGGTTGCCGGGCCAATGCAGGTTGCTATGATAAACGCGCAACAGACAATGGGTTGATGCAAAAATTGAACCAGAAGATATTTATTGATTAATCTAAAATTTTGCACTTATGTTTCCTATACGTTCTTCCAACTTTTCCGCACTAGCGGAAAGAAAAAATCTTTGATTAAAAAATTCACTGAAATGTGAAAATTTACATAAATTTTGCCTAATTTCACATATTTAGAACCCAAAGTGGAACCGAAAGATATTTATTGAGTAATCTGAAATTTTGTACATATGTTTCTGAAACTATCCCACAACTTTTCTGCGCTAGCAGGAAAAGAATTTTGAAGAAAAAAAAAAGCTCCGCCCTACTACCCATGTCACAAACATAAAAATAACTCCAGATAGCTTACATAGGCATTTTATATTTGTTATTTTTTTTATGCATCCCTTAAACCCCCACTCCCCTGAAGCCCTAGCCTGACTATGGTCTTGACTAGGATGATATTATTTTTTAAGTTTCTTTTCAAACTATAGAGAGCTCTGATCTGCCCTATGTTTGTGTCATGCTACATTAGATGTCAGGTTATTCCTTTAGTAGTCTCTTGTGAGCTTGGCTGTCTGCAGGGTACCCCTACATTTCCTCAAGTGTTTGATATGAAGGCCACATTTTTTGATGAACATTGCTGGAGTTACATGTAAGGACACACATGCAGAGAAATGACTTGTTTAGAGAGATTGATGGTCTATCTCAAGTTAAATGGACAATAAAATTAAGTTTATTGAAATACTTGAGAAATTTGATTGTTTGAATCCCTTGACCAAATGTTTAACTGATGTTTGTTGCTTGTCAGTTTACAACCAAAAAATCATGTTAATTAGCTTAAAGAAGAAATTGATGGTATTTGTTGTAATGGATATGACTTATGATAATTGTAATTTTCATTTTGGTCAATAAAGTGTTTTCTGAAAAACTTATTTTACAAATGGGTTTGAAGTAAAAACTTATTTTATAAAGAGAATTATACTTAATTTAAACTATTTTACAAGTTGTAAAGTCCAATGTGTGTTTATCAGCTCTATTCTTGTGTAACTCCCCCCATCATCACTCAGATATAAATCAGGGATGGTAACACAAGAGAGTTATTTTATTCAAGTAACAAACATATACAACTCGATGAGACACGTGAGACAGCTCAAGGCGTTAGGCGCTGAAAATCAGTTTGAAATGAACATTCTTTAATTGTCACACAGGTTTTATGAACCATAGAAAGTAATTAAAGTAAATAACGGCATTATACAATATGAAAGAAGTAATGAAAAGCAAGTTCCAACATGACAAGTTGGCAGGACTGTCTCGCACCAGTCATAACTACAGATAATCAACATTTAATACTCACTCGTAAGACACCTACTCTGACCCATAAATGACGGTTCAAAAAACATGATATAATATTTTAAATTGACCTTCATAACAATCTCTGTTTGATATTCTTAGCCCTGTCATAATTGTAATTTACAGGTAAATAAAAGATCCCAGGCATTAATAAATACCAGGGATACAATTTTATAAATACAAAATAATTATCTAATTGTCCCTTTTGGCAGCTCTCAATTAGTTTAAACAATAACAATATGACTCCATTAAATGATAATCCTCCCAACTAAACAGGACTATGTTTGAAATCAACTGCCAAAACATCAAACTTTAATTTTGATAACGCCACCACCAAGCGGCTTGCTCAAATAATTAATTTTTAAAGCGTAGTCTACAGTACAATCTTGCCAACTTGCGACCCCATCTTTAATTAACAACCAATAAACTTTAAACATTTCCAACAACATTAAAGAATCTCACAATAAATAACAAGATAATTTTAATCCTACAAAATATTAAAATGAGTAGAGCGAACAAACGACACTATCAGTTAATAACCGTCCCAAATGGCCGGTACCCAAAGGGTAAAAAACATCTGTTAGGCGGATAAGGTGAAATTTCAAGTAAAATCACAAAGACCAAATGTCCCCAAAGAGGTCATAATGCAAAGATAAGACATATGGTTTGAAATAACCATGCAAAGATTTAAAATATTTCCATGGCTTTAGGAGCCCAAATATACTAAGTCCATCAGATGTGAATTCCATGTTAATAATCAATAATTTTCAATTGTATAAGTCCAGAAATAATAATTTTGAATAAGTTAATAATAGTCTTAAGTCCAAAGGAAATTTATAATACTCTAACATTAATCAGCTTATGACATCATCACTCACCTTGAAGCCAGTATGTAACATGTGACTACATGTGTCATCTTAAGCTGCTTCCAAGCAATTATTTCCCCGTAGATGGATTGAATAATCGTAGTGGTCATCTACAACTATTCGAGTGTTTATCCACTAGCCAAGCTGAAAGCTGATGAAATAAATTTCATCACAACATTCGGGTTATATTCACACACACACATATACTATACTATATACTTATACATGCATACTAATACATACAGACTAATGTAAAAAAGGGAGGTGACATTTTGTAGGAAATGTGCCTGCATTTACTTGTAGGGACAGTTGGAAACCATTTAAGAAAAACTACCCTCAACACACCTAATTAGGATTGAACCGCGAACTTCCAATCACCAGAAATCTAGCCTATTACCATACTGATGCGCTAGAACATGCCACCATAAATGTGGGCCTTAGAAATGTGACGAAACTCAGGGAAGCAAATGAAACATGCTATTTAGTGCTAGAACATAAATGATAATTTGAAATTTAAATATTGTACTGTGAGTTGGTATGATACGCAATGCTGATTATTACTCAGCAGGTGAGTTTTTAATCCAACAATTCTGAAAGCCAATAATACTTAAAATAACTGAGCCAATGGGATACAAATGCACCATTGCTCAAAATATATACATAAAAGGAAACACTATTATTGCATTGAATGCACTATGTTAAACAATTTGTTTGGCTTGGTTCTAAATCTTCCATTTGCTTGCAACCAAAATGATTGGATCAAAAATTGTTGATTAATTATTGTAGAAGGATTAATTTGGTGGTGGGGGTTGACCTGGTGGTGCTGGCACAGATTTATCTGATTACCAAACCCTTCCTTCACCTCTGACAAGACATCTTGTGAATGTGGGGAATGCCAGGCCTCCATTAAACTGTAGGTCCTCCATTTCATCTTACAATCACCCTACCATTACACATTAGCGTAAGTGCGTATAACCCGAACGAGTAGTAAGTCTCGATGATGATGATGATGATGATGATAATAATTAATAATAATAACAAAATAATAAAAAAATAATTTTGTTTTCCTCCGACACACAAGTAATTATAGCATTGGTGATAATGTGTTAGGCAAAAGACTCAAAGAGTCCATTGAAAAACAGTTCAATATGGTTCTAGTAAAATATTTTATACAAGGAACCTTATAGTAATAATAGTATTTCTGAATTTTGTAAGATAAAAAATAGGACTATAATATAGTATCTGACACCTTAGCTCAGTCGGTAGCATGTGTGTCTACTGAACTAAGGGTCCAGGGTTCGATTCCAGGCATGGTCGAAAATTTTATCATTGGTGTGATGTAGGTTTACCCTTTCACATTGATGAATTAACGACCAGGGACTGGTTGTTGTTCCTGTCATATTCTTAAGTTAGTTTATAAGGCATATGATACTACCACAGGCCTAGCAAGCCGGTAGTGGAAAATATATGGCTTGAATAAAAAACTGACCCAGACCATTGGCTGGAAACTAATGGATGTAGTAACTATATTAATAGTAAGTTCATAGAGCCTCCACACACCAGGGGAAAAAAAACAAAAAAACTGTCTCTTTGAAAATAACTGGTTAAACACATGGAAATTTGCAAAACCTAGTAAAAATATGGGAACATTTATTAATTTGGGACATTTAACTGAAAGCCTAAAATAATAGGTCTTTGGATGGACAAAATTTAAGAGTGAACTTAAGAACTAAGCATGCTGATTCAATAATGTCTTATTTACCCCTAAACAAGGGTTGTAAAATGACAAGATGTATTTCCCCATTAATCTAACTCACCCTGTTTTACACATAAGCTATAGGCCAGTGGCAGGTTGTGAAGCTTTACTTCAAATGACCAAACAGGTTTTCAGTTAATTTTCAGTGGTGGGGGAAGCGAGCAGCCCAGTGATACTTGGTCCTTCCTATAATCAACATACTGTGCTGGTTTTTTACAAGTTGCCTGTGCACATGTGCAAGTCCTTCGCATCCAGTGGTGTGCACTCCCCCACTCCAAACACCATGTCTCCCCCGCCAAGAGTCACAGTCTACCAGCTGACCTCTACATGACATCACACTAGGAACTTTGATAACAAATGAAAATTTGTTACTATTTTCTCCTTCTACCTGGAAAATGGAAATTTCTTCTGGAAAATTTGGAAAACACAGGGGATTTATCTATAACCGAATGGGGCAGAAGGATTTCATGTCTCTCCATTAAAGTAGTTAAATATTCCTCAAACCTCATGTAACAGCCATCTCTATACACAAACATCCTTCATATTCATGGCCGAGCTGCAATAGAGCATATTCTAAATCTCAGACCACAAAATTCCATACCCACACCTCCTTTCCTACTCGAATTAGCCATAATAATTTGGGGAAAAAAACAGTTTCTGTTTCTTCACCGACATCTACAAATCAATAGTACTGCTATGGGTAATTATATGGGCCCCTCCTATGCCAATTTCTTTGTGGGACTACTGGAAGAACATTTTCTACAATCCAGACTTATCAAACCATTAGTAGTAGCGTATGGTTTTGGTACATTGATTGATATATTTATGATTTGAACACATTCAAGAGAAATGCTCAACATCTTCCTGGAATTACCTAATAATTTCAGTACTCTCAAAATCATATACAACATCTTGTCAATTCTGCTTTCATGATAAATCTAAAATTAATTAAAACCAAAGTAAACCATCAATACAATGGCCATAAATGTTGAACTTGAGAGAGCTACCTATGTACTTAAAAAAAATAATTTATTGGCACAAAAAGTCACATTAATGCTCGTATATTCATTAGGAGGTTTACAAGAAATGTTGCTACAGTAGAGTTTATATAATTCGACTTTAGGTTATCCAACTTTCTGTTTGATTCGACATAATCCTCATGATGTGCAATTTACATTGGTATGCAGTATCCACATGCATATTATTTTCCCACTACTATTGTTTCTTTGTTAGCGAGTCACATACCTTCGTGGTTGTAGCCCTGTTCGCCCGCCTTAGTGAATGCTTACACTGTACTCCTTCATACTGTCATTGAGTTTTGCAATTCCCTTTTAGTGTAGTTTTACTTTGTGAGAAATATGGAAAGTGAAAAGAAAAAAAAGTGTTTCTTTCAATTGAAGAAAAACTTCAAGCTTTAAAGAGAATAATTACCAACAAACCCTAATTAATACCTATTCTGCAATTCTATTTACAGTAATTTGGAATTGTTTCTTTGCCCTTCCCCCTCCTCCAATTGTTTCTGTATTATCCAACATTTCGGTAATACAACCAACTGTCGGCCCCATTTAGGTCGAATTATTGGGACTCTATTGTATTAAGAATATAAAACTAATAAAATAACTCAGATTTGTTAATTTAGAGATATTTCTGTTTTATGTGATTTATATTTTTGGAGCATTGAAATTAAGTTTCAGAAAGTAAACTTTTATTAAGGTATTATTTAATTTAGGTATAAATAATGTTTTTTATTATATAACTGTTTCTTTTCCATAGATACACACTGGAACATGGCTGGTGGATGGCAACCCTCAAGTTATTTTGTTTGACATTGGCTCTGCTGCTTGGAAATTGGACGAGTACAAACAAGAGTTATGGTCCACATGCAGTCTGGGTATTCCACACTTGGATATTGAAGCTAATGATGCAGTGATCCTTGGTTATCAAATGGCTCATTTTATTGCTGAGGTACTAGTCTGCTCTATTTCCACAATAGACTGAATCATATTTGGTCGATTTATTGTATTTATTTGTTACTGCATTTCAAGGTTATTTTTTTGAGGGGATGGTGAAACGTATAAGTGGAATAGGGTATTGTATTTCAGGGTTAATACACACTTGGAAACTTGGAACAGCTCAGGGAATTTCACATGAAAGTTCCCTGTAATGGAGAAGTCAAAAAAAGTCTTTAAAATATGCTGAAATTTTCAGATATTTTTACACTGATTTGCAAGACAGAAAATAGAGAGTTTAACATGGTGTAACATATTAGTTTTATCTCAGATTCATTATATTTGGTAAAAAGCAGGAACATATTGGTTTTTAATAATTTAAATTCAACTGGCTAAGAGTTCAGCATCTTTCTATTATGGAAAAGATACAAAAATGAGCAGAGATATTGGACAACTGAATTTATTTTATTATCAAATTATAGTTGCCAATTAAGATAAACTATAGTACAGAATCAATTTTTTTAAGCACTGTGTTTTATTACCTGTTTAAGTTATACGCATATGTACTAATTACACTGATGAGTTAGGTTTGAGGAAGGATGAATTTTGAGGAAGTGTACCCATATTTGTGTTGAGGGAGTGGAAAACCATTTTGAGAAAACTGCCCTCAATACACCTGTCCGGGATTCAAACCTTGATTTCCTTGTCATCGACAGTCTAGTCTATTGTAAGAGTGATGCCTTAGACCATGCAGCCACCGAAGCAGGTTGCAAAATAAATAATAGTTTGTTCATGTCAAGTTAGCACTAGTTTGAATACCCACTTCGGTAATTGAATGGTGTAAGCTAAGATGTCACTCTTAATAAAGACTAGAATGCTGATGACTAGGAGTTTTGAGTTGGAATCCCAGTCGAGTTTACTAAATGTATTTTTTCTTAATAATTTTCCACTCCCTTCATTCAAACGTGGATACACTTCTAATTCAACCTCCTTACTCCTAATACTCGAGAATAAGCTAGTACATATGCAT
Source organism: Timema douglasi (assembly GCA_901482245.1). NCBI lineage: Eukaryota > Metazoa > Arthropoda > Insecta > Phasmatodea > Timematidae > Timema > Timema douglasi. The sequence continues at coordinate 7,555 of CABEEJ010002041.1, forward strand.
ATAAACTGAATGAATAGTGAGGCAATGTGACAAAAAAACAACAAAGAACAAGTAGGATAGCACATGATCTGGTCTATAAGAGATTCACACTATTTGTACTGAACCTGATTAATGATAATATTTAAATAGGTTATGTAACTATTAGTCACCTAACATAGTTATAAACTATTTTTAAATAAATAAAATTACATCATATTACATATAAACAATTTTTTCTGGTGTTTGTGGGTTAAAACCCATCGGAGGTTGGCGGATATTTCTTGAGCGATAAAAATCCCTAGCACAACTCCCTTTGAAGGAGCAGGAAAGCCCTCAGTCCCCTGATCATTGTGGCATGTAAAAGAACCCTGGAAGATATGTGAAAATACCTTTACTGACAAAATTGGTAGGCCTTTTGCTCTCAATCATAGAATGGATCATGTGCTAATACAGTTTGCTCAGAAAGTGCATGTTAAATACCTCAAGTAAAATAAATAAATATATTGGTTACATTAATTATTTAAAGGGCAGGTGGTTGAAAGCATTAAGAACTACTGCAGAAATTAGAACACAAAAGAAAGAAAAATATCCAATAAACTCATGATTTTATAGCAGTGTGACAATCATTACAAAAGTATTTTTTTCAATCCATGTTTTCGACTTTTTCCTGTCTACATGAGAAGAGTGAATCTTTGTTTTGACAAGTTAAGAGACCAGAATCACTCTGTATTCTCAAGACTAAATGTTTTAGTGTGCACACAGGGGCCAGCCTATGCCCAGTTAAGATCGTAACAAGAATTAAAATGATAATTTTGTAATTAAGAAGTACTATTTTTTGTGTATCAGACCAAATATTTATGATACACAGTTGTGGCTTGTGTATGTGTTGCATTATGTACTTAATTAAGTGCTCTCAATTAAAATTCCTACTTTATAATGTTTTTATTTGCTGTTTTTAACGTGCACTTTCTTAACCAACTGACTATATCAGCACATGATAATTTCTTTGAGCGAAAGCAAAATGGCCTACCAATTTTTCCAGGTAAGGTATTTGCACATAACTTCCAGGGCTCTTTTATATGCCACAATGACACGGGACCGACGACTCTTTCCCTTCCGAAGGAAGTTGTGCATTAAGAAACAATTTTTTTATAATATATAAAGAGCAAATATTATTTAAATCATAACAGTTTGCAATAAAAATTATTTTTAAACATACTATAAATTTGATTCAGTCTTTATTTATATACTCAAGGGAATGGTTTACATGTGACTCATTTGAGTGATTTTTATTTAGTCGCCTGCTAAAACTTAAAAAATATGGTACTGGACTTACATTATAAATATTTGCCCTTAATTACCACTACAAAATAACTCTTTAATAATGTCTAGAGGCATTAAAAATTCATAAGTTTTTTCCAGCCCCGGCAGTAAAAGGCGTTGCACCCTAGAACCAATTCTGCCTCAGAATTTAATTCTGGCTATAGTGTTAAATGTTTAGCCCCCTCCCTTCTCCCACACAGAATATTTATGAGTGCAACACTGCTCTCAGGTTTTAACTAGATATACAAATTATACACAAATATTAATTTATTTGTGTTGTAAGATTAGGGGCTTTACAATCAAGATGTAAAGGCACGACCCGTAAATAATTTGTGAGACTATAATATTGAGGGTTCAATCAGGATAGGTTGAATGAATGGCCGACAATTACTACTACTGGGTTTATTAAAGTAAATTGAAATAGTACAACGGTCATCATCTTGATGAGGGTTGGGGTCCAGCTGTTGCCAGTCACCTTCAAGTCTGGCCTTTCCCCATATCACATCCTAAGTTTCGGTCTTAGTCCACAAATCCTCTAGCTAAGTGTCAAACACAAACATTGTTGACGTGTACATGGCAAGTGCCCTAAAACTCTTTATGAAACTAACACTCTCTCAGGCAACTGCCCATAGCCAACTGCATGCAGCCAACTCTCTAGATCCCAACTTGAGGACACACAAACTATATTCTGCCAACTCAAGAAGATGTCTCCAATTACAGCATAAAGCCCTGATCAAATAGTAACTGTGTCAAACCACAGAACACTTAATTACTAACATGGCAGTTTACAACGATATATATGCTATTGCCAACCAAACAAACCATCTACGAGTCTACATGCAGATTTTACTGGAAATGGCTCCTGTTTCAGACATATGACAATTTACTTAAAAGTGACCAGTGGCAGGAACCCCTTACAATAGATACAAATCAAGCTAAGAATAATTAACTAAATTGAGAGCATCACAGTGTACTATTTTGAATTTTCATTCTTATAGTCAATGTTACATTACATCCATTACGGTTTCCATCCTGTGGTCTGGGTCAGTTTTTTTATTCAAGTCATATTTTTCCTTCATCGGCTGGCTATGATTATCACAGCCTAATATGCCATATAATTTAACTTAAAGACTAAGACAAGCACAACATACATTCCTCGGCTTTTAATTTATCAATGTCAAACGGTAAACTCATATTTCACCAATATAATTTTTTTGGCCATGCTGAGAATTGAATCCGGCACCCTTAGCTCAGTATGCAGACACGATACCGATGTAAAAGTCTAATTTACAGTAAATTTTATATGATTTTTATCCTATCTCCAAAATATATTTATATTATATAAAAAATTAGAATGTTTATTCCTAAACAAATCTAATAAAAGATAATATCTTACTTATTTGATTTCAGTTTACTATAGTTGGTCTTATATTTTTTAATTGTCATTAAAATATTTACTTTTCCAACAGTTTCGCAAAGCAGCAGAGGAGTATTCTGAATCCCCTCCAAGAATCGTTGCACACTTCCATGAATGGCAGGCAGGTCTTGGTCTGATTGCCTTACATACAAGACATATCGATGTGGCAACAGTTTTCACAACTCATGCTACATTGCTTGGCAGGTATCTTTGTGCAGGCAACACAGATTTCTACAATAATTTGAGCAAGGTTTGTATTATAATTTTCCTTTTGCATTCACTTTGCATTAACACAGTAAACCATATTAGATCAACTGCGTTTTTTCAAAGCTCCATTCATTCACTCAAAAATGGTTAAGAGAGGTTTCACCCAGTTCTACTAACTGTTATTTTTTTTATACCTAGGCTCCAGCTTTTTCAATAAATAATTTTAAATATTTGGAACAAAGAATAAATACCGATATGTTGTTTCACCATTAAATTGTAGTAGATGCGCTCATAGACACTAAAGTCTCTTTCTATCCCATTGATTTCCCCGTTAACGCTATCCTTTTTCTAATCAGCGGAGTTTCAATTATGTAGCTTAAGAATAAACACAATTATTTATACGAAATAAGCACCCATTATTTATTATACAACATTCACTGATGCATCTAGTGAACGCAATATATACTAAAAAAACTGATTCTTAAACCACTTTTTTCAACCTAATTATGAAACTTAACATTGTCCCTCAGCTTCAAAAGTCTACATGTTAATATCACGCCATAACTATATTTTCATTAGTGTGGGAAATACAGTAATTTCATGGTGGTTGTAATAATTGTGGTGCACATCAATTGCAAAATCTTACATGGGATTTGGAACAAATTGAATAACTTTCATACTTCTTAAAAGGTTTATATGAAAACATTAAAAAGTTGTCTTGTAAGAAACTTTTTATTTTGATTTTAAATAAGTATACCTATATTATGCTTATGATATTAAAATAATAATTCAATAGACTGGATTGTGTTGCAATTGCCGATGCAATATTAAATTTTTCAAAGTGTATTTTATGTGCATAGATACACTACCGTACAATTTATTTACTTCCGACTGAAGAAACTTGCTACCCTCACTAGGGGGTCGACTGGTCTTATGATTATTAAACTCGTTATACTGTCACCGTTAGTAATCAGGTTGAGGCTCGAATCTTTAACAAAACACCTAGCATAAATTCAACACTACCACAGTTGGTAGTGGGCGTGCCAACCAAACTAGGCCTCCTGAGCTATTTTCCCAATATGGTCATAGATGTATTATTGATAAAATGTCGAATGGGGATTGAATATTGTTCTAAATTGTGCGCTGATAAGAGTATGACTGAAAAATGAACTGTATGGGAAAAAAGATTTTGTATTAAAATAACACATTAAACATGCCAACCAATATTGTGTATTATATACGAAGATAAAGAAAAGGAGCAACTAAAAGAAGAACACGACCCAACTACTTTTACTTGAGTATTTCTAGAATAATCGAGCACAGCCGATTACGATACACAAAAGGTGTAGTTGACTACTTTTACTCAATTTTTACCATCACTAGAGCTCACTGAGCATAGGACGTGAGCAAAGCAGTGCTGCCAATTCACATTAATAAAATTCTTGCCAGAATTAATAAACAGTGTCTCGTTTCTCACTAGATTTGAATAAATTAAAAGCTAGATTTTCAATAATCATTTTTTAGCATAGTGGCTAAAGTCTGTTGCCAAATAAAATAATTGATTTATCTCTTTAAAATTATAGAAGTCTACACATACTCTAAAATATATTGACCTGAAAAAAATAATCTTACAAGTTAAATAAGGTTGCAAATTAATTTTATAGTATGCACTGCAATCTTTAAAGAGAATGAATACTTCATGTTTAAGAAAATACTTTTACAACCCACTAGAAAAGAGAATTAAAGCACTAATGACAAACTTAGTTTAAATTCACCTATATCGATTAGATTACAAAAGAATTTTTAAACAAAGATAGTCAATATCTATAAATAACAGTAAAATAGACTAAAATGTAATCAATGTTGACTGCAAACAATTTGTTTATATTTTCTAAAATAATGTAGAACGCTATGCCTTTTAATATTCTATGTAATGTTGGCAGCTTTATATGAGTCAACGAATTTCAAATAGTTACTTAAACTTATTTAAATAATTTGATTGGATTTGGCTGCACTCTAGTATACAAGTAGTAAGTTAAGAAGATTCCATCCTGCTGCCCTCTACCAGAAGTGTGACAAAGCTTTTACGTTAAACTTTCCTTCTGTTAAACCTCAAGCCGGCCATTTGTGGATATGATTCAGGTTTTTTCTTAAAGGTGTATATTTCAAATTTATCTGAATGGATACAATTCCAGTTTTTGTGGATATAATTACAGTGGATACAATTCAGGATTTTCACAAAAGCAGTTTATTACAAAACTATCGGAATGGATACCATTCCAAGTGGATACAATTCAGTCCCCTCTTTTAAATCACTTAACCTGCATTCAATGGTTGAATGGTCTAAGGCATCAGTCTTGTAATAGACTGAAGTGCCAATAATTTGGAGATCAGAGTTTGAATCCCAGTTGTGTGTACTAAGGGTGTATTTTCCCAAATTACTTTCCACTCTTTTTTTAGGTAAATATGGGTTTATTTCCTTTAAATTCAACATTTCGTATCTATAACACATTGGTAATTGATACAATTAATGTATATAGAGGTCTAGGTTTAAGGTGTTAGACTTATGTGCTTGGAATTGGGGTTCAATCCTCGGTCCCGGCACAGATTTATATGATTACCAAACCCTTCCTTCACCTCTGACAAGACGTGTATTAATCACAACTAGCCAGGCCTCCACCGTGGTTCGGATTCCACGTTAAACTGTAGGTCCTCTATTTCATCTCACAATCACCCTACCATTACACATGAGCATAAATGCGTATAACCTGAACGGGTAGTAAGACACGGTGCTAATAACAATAATGTATATAGCCTTAACAGGTAGTAAGACATGGTGATAAATTATAAAATCACTTCAAAATTACCAAATGGAATTTTTATACTTTATTAATTCTAACACTTAAGTATTATTTTCTTATTAAACATTTTAAAACATTAAATTGCATGTGCATGAGCCAGGACTATGAATGGTAATTTATTTCAAATATGTAATAAATATGCTTTCTGACTAGCTTTGGATACAATACTCTTCCAGATTATGCTGTAGTCCATTCTCCAATATCAGACCATTAATATTTAAACACATGAATGCACACACACTTAATTGGGCATTTAAAAAATGCAGAAAAGTTGTTTCTATTTCTAAAATTTGATTTTTTTGTATTTCGAACTATTAAGTGCCACTTGTGTATTTATAACTAAGAAGCTCTACACGCTGTTTCCACCCACTGTTTGTTCAATAAAGTGAGGCATTTTATTATTTGATTAACGAGAATACTTTTCATTAGTTAAAGCATTTCAAGGTGATACAGGTAAGTTACACTTCACCATGTAGCACAGGCTTAAGGGCATAAGGTACATTGGCATACTTGATGGTAAGCAGTCAGTTCAGTGATAATTTTTGTTCCACGCAAACCATTAAAACATTAAAGGTCATAATATGATGTTTTTCTTTCAACCACTTGGCTAATCTAATGGTATGCAATATGCAGCAAATATGAGAGGCCCAATTCTTCTACTGTTAATCTACCAAGAAAACAGTCAAAATACATTTTATAGCCATTTTTAATCAAATTTGATCTGGTTGATTTACACATCTGCATACTTTCAAAGCAGCCATCCTTTCAATAACACATATATACTAACACCATTCACTAAAATAATTGAGAACACAAGCTCAAATCACATAAATACAAAGGAAAGTCACATTGATACTTCTATAAAGCAAATGAATCTAAAGTGCCTGATGTACTGTTGATTATAAACGGACCTAAGTTCTATCAACCCTGAAGTTCCTGATAGTGGCGAGTAACGAGATCTGTCGGACAAACTTTAAATTAGGAGTAGTTCCGGAATAGGTGGCGATCTGGATGGGAATTTGTGGAACTTAAGTTTTAAAAATCTTTTATAAATAATTAATTCAATATGTGCTAGATAATTAAATCTTTTTGTATCTTTTTTATGTATGTAATTTTACCTTAATATTTTTTTTATATCTTGTATTTTAAAAATGTCAAGTCTTAAACTAAAATACCATTGGTCCTATTTTTATCTTACGACGCTGATTGGCCTCACCAAAAATCAGGATTTCCTGTTCAGGGAGATTACCTTTTTTCTCGTTGATTCTCTCTTTGGATTCAATTAACGTGAGACATCATTTTTTGTTTTCTTACTTCTTTAAACTTGAGTTAAGAATCGTTTCAAAATTAACATGTAGTCTTTTTCTTTTTTGTTTATTTCTTGTTTTGGGGTTACGAGGTAAAGTTTCCGTGTAGTTATTTTGTCTAATTATGACCTTTTAGGTTTTGATTATTATGTAGTTTTTTGTTGTATTGTAATTTAACGCAAAATTTGTCAACCATGAGACCTGGTTTTTTTTATGTGAAAATACCTTTTTTGGCAACATCGGTAGACCCTTTCGCTCAAGCTAATAGAGAATTTCTGTGTGCTAATATAATCAATCGGTTCAGAAAGTGCACATTAAATACCTCAAATAAAACAACTTAGATTTATTTAATGTTGTGCATAACTCGATCAAATATAATTTTTGTCTTTATATCTATTTTTGAATAACATAATTTGACTGAAATCAAGAAAACAAAAATAGACCAAGCACCAAATTGATGAAAAATAATTTTTCCCACAAACTATAAAACATATAGCACTACCAGATTAAACAAAAAAATAGTAAAACACTATAATATTAGTGTATTAATCGGTCTGCGTTGGGCGTCGATTAAAACATTGCAGATTGGTGATGGGCTCCAATTGAAGTAATACTGTTTAATTAGCTGATAATTACCCCGTGATCGAGTACTAATTAAAACAATACGATATTTTAATGATATAATTGGTATTTATGGCCCCGTGATCAAGTGCCAATTATTATGATACAGAATTATATGTGATATTTTAACTGAATAAATAAGACCTTTAACGTTGCACACAATTTATTAAATTGATTTTATCTTTGGCGCTGAAGAACTAATTTTATGTGATACGGTTTAGTTGAACCACATATGATTTTTCTGTTATATTACAACTATATATTTTACCGGCATTGAATATTACGGTCTTTGATTACAAAGTTTTTGTGTAATGGTGTTCACTGTGTAGATTCATGTTCCTGGCACTGTTAATAATTTGTATTGGCACTGTCAATATTTTGTGTTACTAATATATTCTTGCTATCGGCACTGTGTGTGTTCATACACACAAGCGGCTTATATATGACCTAACCCTTGGACCTCTCGCGACCAGTGTCAAAACCAACTAATCGAAAGCGTCCTGGCGACAGGTGCTATGAAGGCTAGCTTCCTATTGGGTAGAGGGAGCTAGCGTCACTTGATTTTTTGGTAAATACTACTGAGTTTATTTTGTTTTAATAGGGCAATATATTGAAAGCAGTTCTGAAAAGCGCGTGATTCTCTATGGATGAAGTATTGAAATGATATTTTACATACAATACTTAAAGAAAATTCACTTCATTCATGCCTTTTTTAATATATGAGAGGGGTCCAAATCAGTATCATTACAACACAACCTTATGTTTGAGATCTTTGGATCATATTAACAATATAAACAATTTCTTTATTTTTTGTGGAGGTATTTACATTTTAATCCCTAGGGAAAATATTTTCCCATCCCTCGGTCTCTCTTGGTCTTGAATGCATTCCGAACTTGTATTGTATGAGTAAATCAGCTATTATATAGTATTGTGATTGCTATCACCAGGTAAAACTACATTTTGAAGTTTTGTTTTAATTGTTAAAATTAATAAACCAATTTAAAATTATATTTTAGTCCATATAAAAAACTTACTTCATATTCAGATTACAAATACAATCCTTAACTTTATATATATCTTCAGCATACATTATTTTAAAAATATGAAAAAAATTGACATATATTGATTAGGTGTAAGAATAACCAGCCCGATTTGATGTTAAAATTAATAATACTTCTTGCTGTTGGCCATCTGGAAGAATAAACTCAAGGGTTAAGAAAGTTGCAAAATTTGGAAATTGACCAATTAGCCGTAAGAATAACCAAGACTGTGTCATGCTCAAAATAAATAATGCATCATGTTATCACTCATCTGGAAGGATAAGCTCAAGCGTTTAAAAAAAAATCTGTACATTTACTAATTAGGCATAAGAACAACCAAAACTGGGTAATCCTATTGTAAATCGTCTGGATAGATAGACCAAAGCCAAAATATATTTGTTCTACAAACTAATGCGTCCTCCTCATGAACTTGGGTCATTGCTGTGTCCTCCACATAGACTTGGAGAAGTGCTGTTTCAACATAGTGAAGGTGAAATGAAATATAAGTGGTAGCCTATTCCAGACTACTATACACACACTGAGAAAACTATGCGAATTTCGTTTTGGAAGTCATAGCAAGTGTGTTTGAAATAAATACATTTAGAAATTAGCTTGAACACAACATTTTCTATCTTCAAATAGATGTCACCTCATTGTGGATAATGAGCATGAAAAAAACTAGCCAGGTGGACAATGCATTACCAAAGCATTGTATTTCAACATTCTTCTTATCCTGGAGAAGGATAACATGGTGGATGACGCTTTATCTCCATTGTTCTAGGAGTAAAGAGGAGATCCTGAGTAATCACAGCAGCCAATCAGTCAAAATACCATAGTTGTGTTAGCTGAACTACCAGAACTTTTCAATTCCTTTAGAATGGCTCAAGAAGATGACCCCAAGCTGCAAGAGAGAATAAACAAATTGATCAAGGGTGAGGCCATGAACAACTTTAAACGCTAAAGTTTTGTTAAAAAAAAAGCCATAGCAAAATTCTGACTAGAAAGTGTATGTGCTGGATTCTCATACCAGTGTACGTTATGTGTATTTCCACGGGTCTGTGGGTTTACACTTGAGAGGGAACAACATTAAATTATAATTATTATGAAGGCTTGGATTGGGTCATTTGCAATTGAGTACATTTGTGTGAAGTATGTTTATGAGCGAAGCTTGTCCATAATCTAACATGTCCCTGAAAGAAGAGTAGTGAGGGGATTACATAACATTTTATTAGAACATTTATAAATTGGGTTAGTTACAAAGAAATTGTTACACAGTGTAATATTGCTACAGTTCACTTTTATTAAGAATAGCCTTTTAGAAAGTACACTTTTTTTTCAGCCAACATTAAAGTTGTTCTATATTAATTGTGTTATTTTATAGATATATATAATATCTATCAAAATTGACAGCAGCAGGCCACATGACCTCATAGATGAATACATTAAAGTAAATATAGTAACTTATATAGCAATCAGATAAGGCTTGTCCTATGAAAATTAAACTGTAGAAATAATGTAAAACACACAGAGATACAAACTTTTAATCAATTACTAAATCAAAACAATTGTAAAGATGTAGCTTTTCAACTAATCAAAACAAGCCATCTCATGTAAGTCACTGAGACTAAGGCTAAGAATCTGGAGGATAGGGGTGGGGGAAAGAAAGAAATGACTCATCTAGACTAGGATAGCACAGTTTACCATATAGGTCCGCCACAAGTTGTGTTTATATTTTATCAAACCGCTAGAGCCTAAGCAAACAGATTGTGAGGCACGGGTTTAAATCCTAGCTGGAGACACTTGCTGTGTTTTTTCACTAATGATTTGGAAGCTATTAACATATAGATTAATAATATAGTTTATATTAATAAGCAGTACTTTTCTTGACCCACTAAATGAATTCATAAATGAAATAATAGCACTTAATTTGTTAGGTTGATTTATTACAAGTCAATCTGTGGCACAAATGAATAGTGAAAATGACTTTGAAAACTATCTCTAGAGTAACATACTTATTAACCATTTGGTAAGCACACAAAATAAACTTCAAGCTATCTTGGTCTGGTAATGGGAAGCCCTGATCTCAAATCCCTGCTGGGTTCTCTGCGGGTGATTTTACTAAGTGGTTTTCCACACTCTCTCTATGCGAATTCAGGTGCATTTCCACTTAACTCTAGCTTCCTCAGCCCTACCTCAATAGAGCAATAAAATATGAGTTGAGGTGCAAAAATTAAATCTGTTTATTTGAGGTAAAAACCCAGTACACACTTATGAAATATTGTTTGCAAATCTTATTTTTCAATGTCTTTGAAATGTTTCCTGTTGCTCACAAACATAGGGAAACAATTTTCAAACTACTAAACATTGTTTCACACCCAGACCTTAATATTGAAACATTGTTTCCTGTCCAGGGTTCAAATGAATAAAACAGTGGTATTCAACCTTTTGTGTTTGCATACCCCAAGACATAATTTCTCTTCAACTTTGTACCCCCAAAGTTATTGGTTTTAATGCAAGTTATACATATTCTGTAATCTGCATCTAAAATTAATAAAATACATTACAAACATAATTATGAAAAAGTTTGTGTTTGTGTGTGTTTATATATATAAAATCCGACACCTTTGCTCATTCGGTAGCGTGTCTGCCTACTGATCTAAGGGTCCTAGGTTTGATTCCTTGCATGGCCGAAAAATTTATCATTGGTGAAATATGGGCTTACCCATTCACATTGATAAATTAATGGCCAAGGACTTTCTTTTGTTTCTGTCCTAGTCTTAAGATAGATTATAATGCATATGAAACTGCAACAGGGCTAGCCAGCTGGCAGTGGAAAAATATGACTTAAATAAAAACAAACTGTTCCAAACCATAGGCTGGAAACAGTAATGGATGTAATATTGTATATATCTGTGTATATATATATAAATATATATGTGTGTATATATCTGTGTATATATATATATGTATGTGTGTGTGTGTGTGTGTGTGTGTGTGTGTGTGTGTGTGTGTGTGTGTGTGTGTGTGTGTG
>CABEEJ010002041.1:19512-41199 GCA_901482245.1 Timema douglasi
GTGTGTGTGTGTGTGTGTGTGTGTGTGTGTGTGTGTGTGTGTGTGGTTGTATGCACTTATTAAATTTTATGAAATCTTTAGGATTTATTTGCGTGCACCTGGGGTACTCTATTAAAAATATGTTGTCGAGGAGTGACAAAACAATCATTTATGTTGAGAAAATACTGGTTTTCTTGTAAAAGCTCTGAACACAACCATCCTTAATTAAATAATTTTCATAACTTTTTTTTTTAGAATCTTTTGGATTAAAATATTTAAAGTGAACTATTTTTTAAACTTATTTAATGTGGTGTAGTCAATATAAAAAGGAACTACAACATAAAATTGTCACATTAGAGTTAACCACATAGAAAAAATCTTAATATAAAATATTTTGAGATGCAAAAAGCATTGCACTGAAGCTCAATATATACAAAATGATTTTATGCAGGGCTAATACATTATCTACTAACAAAGCAGGGCACTGTAGAAATAATACACAAAATATGAAGATATTATTTATTACAATATTAGAAGTGATAGCTAGGATCACTGAGGTAAGTATGAAAGCAATGGTCTTTGCAGATGACCTGCTGGTATGGGCCAGTGAGAAAAAAGAAGTTCAGGAGCAGCTGGATGTGTGGGATGAAGTGTGAGAGCGGTATTGACTGAGGTTTAACGTAAGGAAGAGTTAGATGTTGATTATAACAAAGAATAGAGACTTGTGCACGACTGGTGTGGCAGTATGAGAGGAGAAGTTGAAGATAGTGGAAAGCAAACCTGGGGCGTGTGAGAAAGGAAAGTGGAAGAAAAAGAAAATAAATTGGAGGGAGGCAAGCATAAAATATTTGCAGACACGTGAGAAATCTAATTTGGAGCAGGGATGTGCAAGGAGTAATCTTCAAGGCGTACTATGAACTAATATTGACATCATTAGTGGAAATGTGGTTAGTGAATGAGCTAGACGGAAGCAGAATTCAAGCCTCTGAAATAAAATTTCTTAGAAGTACTATAGGAGTGACCAGAATGGATAAAATGAGAAATTAGGGGGCGAGGGGGTTGGTCAAGAAAGAACCGAACCAGTGCAGGACAGGTTAGAGAAATTATGACTAAAGTGATACAGCTACGCAAGGATAATGGAGGAGTAGAAGTTGGCAAAGAAGGTGTTGGTTATTAAAGTCTGATGCAAGAGAAAGAAATAGGTGTAGGTGGTTAAAGTGGTTGGGCAAGGGAGAGGAGGAAAGTGGGTCATGGTGCAGAAGGAGAGATGATGCAGAGAAAGGCTTATTTTCCAAACAGACCTGGCCAGTGGCTGGAAACTGTTCATGATGATCATATTTATAAGTATAATGATATATATGTAATAGCTGTAAACAACAAATTTAAATCAAAATGATTAGTAGCATTATTCACTATCATCGAAATATCATGACAAAAGCACTAGTAATAAAGACATTAACGTAATTCCTCCATTATTTTCGTATGCAGCTATGTCTAACAGACTAAACAGAGTTGAAAAAAAAAAAATCTTTGCTTCCACATTCGGCATTCACACATTCCACACTAGCAGAGTATTGCAATATTAACTCCTCAGCATTTATAAAATTTAGGAGTTTCTAAATAATTTACTACAAATCATGTAATTTTTTGTTGTTGTGATGCACCTATTTTTGAGGCTATGTGTTTATGTCTGATTTATTTCAAAAATTGAAATTAAAAATATATTATAAACACAAGGCGGTTCTTATATTAGAGGTTGATTTTTTTTTTCAACCTTATTGTGAATAAAACACCATACACATTTAATGTCTACTGATATCTTTGAGAAATTCAAATATTGTGCTTATTGAATTATCAATCAGTTTTTGAAAATTCTATATAATATCTGAAATATTGTTCATGTGGTGTGTATTTTAAGAACACTATTTCACTCCCATAGATTTTACACACACAACATGGCTTACTAGTGTCAACAAATGAACAGTTTTTAGTATATTTCTTGAAAATGCTGGGACCTAGATTTTTTCTAAACTCTGAAAGTCAAATTATTTTACAGGGCACATATACCAAGCAAAGCTCGAGAAATCATTTTTTAACACTGATCAACAAAGATTTTCTACCAGGCTAACTCAAGGGTGATAAAGATGTATTTTTTTCACTGGTTTCTAATCTTGTCTTAGATTTTTTCCTTCACCCATAGGTTTAAAGTTACATAATCTTGAAAATTTTACAATATGTAGGAAACTCTCTCTCGCCAGTGAAGTGAGTGGAATGGCTAGCAATCACAGTTAAGGTGCGGTAGAAGAGAGTGCAAGTATTTTTCAGTTTTTATAGAATATAAATTTGTTGGCAAAAATTAATCAAATATTTCTCCAGTAGCAACATAGAGTTTATTTTTCTGCACATGCTAGTATCAACAGTTCTTGAATATCCTGGGTGTCCTGGAATGTTGTCAAAACTTCTTCTCTTTATTTAAAATGTTTTGACAACATTCCAAGACACCCTTGACAGATATTCAAGATCCGTTGATATTGGCACGTGCAGAAAACTAAACTCTACGTTGCTACTGGAGAAATATTTGATTTATTTTGTCCAAAAAAATGTAATGCTATAAAAACTGTACAATTACTCGTGCTCCCTTCTACCGCACCTTAAGTGGACAGAACAAACTCCACAGTTTGTGATACACCCTTCAAACCTCTATTTACAAACCCAAGCTTATCAAGACCATACTATTGACATATGACACACTTTGAACATGATGAGTCAGATGCCTGCTTAATTTTTGTGTCAGAACTCCTGTTCAGTTGGTATCAGTTTATTCAATAAACATCGAATGCTGTGTATTTCTCTGCATAAGCCGATATTTATGTAGCTCAGTGGACAATACAAAGTGGCACAGTGCCTAGAAATTGTGTTAATCATCTATTGTCTATTTGCAACATTTGGGGTGAGGAATGTGGTCTTATTTGATTCATTCAGATGTAAAATCAGTGACCAAGATACAAATTGGGCCCCTAATTTTGGTTGTGTTACCTATGTCAGAATTCTTACAGGTTGATCTAAGGGTTCTCAACACATTCATTTTGATGTCCTGACGATTTGGTGGAAACCAAAAGATCACTCTACAAATTGCTACTTTTGTCTTAGAATATTTCAGACATCAGTTCAAAATCAAAGCACACTATGACAGCATAATTTCCATTTGCCCTGATGACTCTACCTCATAGTAAAGAATTGCTTGTGCCAAAGCCTCCAGAAAATGCCATACTTAATGATAATGAACAAGAAGAAGAGCATGTTGATTATGTAAGCCTTGATACAACCTTTGAAGCTTTCTGTTTGTCTTCTGAACCACATTTACTTACTTAAAGAGATTTCAATAACCTTGTCCAATATTTGAACCTATCTAAAATGCAATCAAAACTTTAAGGCTTTATATAGAAAGGCTGGAATCTACTCCACAAAAACAAAAGTATTTGTTTTTAGAGAGTCATAGTGATTTTAAGGATTTATTTTACTTTGAAGATGGACTTGATTTTTGCAGTTATGTTTATTCTTTTTGGAAGCACTTGATTATGAATACAAAACAGAGTAGTGACATTTATTCGTTGAATCTTTTAGAGTTAGCAAAAAAGCTGTGCTTCCCCACTATGAAAATAAGTTTTTATCATTGCCACTAGCTCATACTGCAGATGTGTAATAAATGTGAGCATGAAACTCCTACTGGAAAAAATCAAGTATGAAAAATACAAATTGAACATAGGTGGTGACTTGAAAGTCATTGCACTTTTCCTTGGACCACAACTTAGTTTCATGAAGTCTTGTTTTATCTTTGGGGGGAGGGGGGGGGGAGTGAGTTAACAACAGAGACTGGAGAAATCAAAACACCCAGAAACAGTGCCCAAAGAGAATATCACTAACCCCAAGAAAGAAAAATGTTGTCAATACACCACTTGTTGATTTGGAAAAAGTGTATTTACCTCTAATCCAAATAAAGCTTGGTCTTATAAAGAGTTTTGTTACCCACTTCGGTGGCCGCGCGGTCTAAAGTTGTTATTCTAGAAGTGGAATAGACTGCCAATGATGGGAAGATCAAGGTTCGGATCTCTGTCAGGTGTGATTATGGTTTTTCACTCCTCCTCCACCCAAAGGCTGGTACACTTTTTATAAATATAACTTTCCTTATCTCTAAACATTAGCATAATTAGTACATAAGTGTATAACCTGAACGGCTACTAAGACGCGGTGCTAAAAAAAACCTTTCTTTGAGCAATGTACGAAAGTGAATCTTGATCTAAATACTTAAACAGATTTTTGAGAGTTGGTGATTTTAGTAAATAAATAAGAGAACTTATTCAAGATAAGAACTACACTGTTTGGCTTAACTAAGCTTAAAATGTTGCATGGGAATCTTTCAAGGGTATTGTGTCAAAATTTCTTGGAGAAAAATAAGGTACCTAGCTACAAATAATTATTAAATGGTCTGTTAAAATCTTACAAGATCATAGGATGTAACACCTGTTGAAAATACATTTCTTTGATTCACATTTGAATTTCTTCCCAGAAACTCTTAGAGCATTTAGTCAACGAACATGCCAAACAGTTCCACCAAGATATTTCTGGCATGAAAAAGTGGTAACAGGGCAAGTGTAGTTGATATATGCTTGATTATTATGGTTGGACCCTTAAGAGGTATGTTCCTTAGTTGAAGTACATCAGAAAATCATATACTTCTTCATTTAGGTGGAAAAGGTCTTAGTTATCTATATATTTTAAATAAACTTAGTACTGTAATTTTTAAGTAGGTGTCACTCAAAATTCTTACATGATATAGACATTTTAAAATGATATTTGAATTCAGCCTTACCATTAGATTCTCCTATTTCCACTTTAGGAACAAATGTAAAGAAAATTTTGTTGCTCATCATAATCATTTATCATTGAACATGTGTACAGATCGGTTTTGGTAGCTATGGAAATATATATTTACTTGAATATGACTCGAGAATCATGCCGAATGTGTTAAATCAGTGCCAGGATAGATGTAATTGTTGCAAGCTAAGAGCATGAGGAGTGTCTATATGTTTCTTGAAAATTGTGTCTGCACATTCTCAAAAATAAAATTAAGAACAAAAATAAATGTGTATTTGTATGATTGTATTGATTAATTATTTTAACAAAATCCATACTATCTTAAGCTACCCTAATGTTGATGTGTTTGAGGTTAGGTTATGTTTATAATGTTATACATTTATGTGCATGGCGGGTATGCATATGTATGTTTCATTTGGTTTCTTGTTCTGAATCCACGTATGTCTAGAACTCAACAGATATTTCTGTTTTCAGATAATCTTCTGAGTACACATTTAGTTTTGTTCCTATTTTAAATCTAATGCACGTAAATGTACACTTTTTAGGGGATCTATAGATGCTCGTAAGAGTGCAGTATATCAAATGACTAATCCAATATAATTTACACAAATTTCTTTTATCCTTAATATCAAAACTCTGAATATCTATGATAATCCAACATCCTTCCAATAACAAACAACATCCTTAAACATTTATTGAGTTCCTTCCCATTCTTGGCACAGTTATAGTATTAGCTATTGAATGTTTGTTTTTTTGACAGTTGCACATTTAAATGTAAGATAAAGAGAGTTTAGTATATTTGTTAAGCGAGGTGATGGGAGCACTTGAAAAGGAAACAAGGGGAAGACGATGAGAGGAGAGAAAGTCACACCTAAATCTACCCTCTCTGGATCCACAAGTGGTTTTAGGATTGATTCATTTATTTTTAATTGATCTTATCATCCTTTCAAATCTAATAATAAATAGTCATTGTATTAAACATATTAATATTACTGTAACTGTGGCTGTTACTACCGCTCTTCCTCCCCCACATCCATCTCTTTGTTCTTTTTTCCTGCCGCTAGTATCAGTAGTCAACCTCCTCTTACATATTGCAATCCGTTTTAGTTGGATAAACACAAGAAATCATTCAAGAGTGATTCCATATCCAAGGGAAAGGCCCTCACTGGCCTCCAAGCTCTTGCCGCCCTTATCACTTAAAGTGCTAGAATAAATTACATTGGTTGGGAATAAAATAGCACATCAAAGGTGTTTGGTGGGTGGGTGGTCGGTCGGTCGGTTAGTCAGTCCAACAAATTGGTGAGCTAAAGTAACCTTAACAGTGCACAGACACGGCTATGGTTCACAATTATTATTATAAATTATTTAAATCAGATTTTCACAGTGTCCAAGCATCAAGAATCCCTTAGGTTAGTAAGAATAGTACCACTCTTCCTATATTACAAGCCTTAAAAAACTGAATCCTGTCGAGTGGATTTTCAACTAAGAGTTTTCCATCCAAGCGAAAACTGGTGTATTTTCTCTTAGTTACCATTCTTATCCTTGGCTTATTAAATTAATATTTAATTCGATTGAACATCGAAAGTAGGATAGAAAGGCAAGGCCTACACACTTACCAGAAAACTGTCGGCCTCAGAGTTCACAATTAAAACACAGTGAAACACATAATTATGTCATTTTTGGGGTGCATCAGTCCCCATCGCCAACAGACGAGAGTAAAACTCTGACTAGACAATGGCAGCATGGCTATGGGTTGAGCATGGTCACTTAAATACTATTGTTGCCCGTTTCTTGTGTAAGGTTGGCAACTGCGCTGAATAAGGGCTACAGGTAGAAGTAAATTTTATAAAGTAGAACAATTCAATTATTACTAACAGCAAAATCTATGACAAGGTGTACATGTAACTTTGAACCAGGCTGTGCTTGATGGGGCCTTCTAAATATTACTCAGTAAACACTGTTAATAACAGCAGTTGATGGCTAAGAAAACGGGTGTCATTAAAAGGTACTATGACTGGTCACATTCACCTTTGGTACTGCCAGGGCATTCAATAGTACATAATACTCTAAAGGCATGAGCTTTAAGAGCTACACATAAAAATATAAATATTTGAAAGGTATAAGTTGAAGTGTATTATTTGCGCGGACCCCAATATGACTCTAGTGCAGTTCCTTAGGTTGTGTACCGAAGCTAATACTGCAAGCGAAGCGTGGTACTTAGACCAACCTACAACACTGGTATTTATCAACTGAATAGTAATAAGGTAAACAAACCTGTAACATACCCCCAGCATTTCCAACCCAAAAGAAATGACAGACAGAGGTTGGCACAAGAGAGTTATAATTTATTGACAAGAAAACAAGATACAACTCAATGGGGGAGTGACACTTAGGAGTTATAGAGAGCCCGCAAGCCAGAAGGGCTGCGAGGCACAAGGGATACCGCCGGGGCCTGAAGGGCCTTACAACAACAAAAGCAACAGGCGGCTCCTTGGAATCAGCCACCTTCAAAATGGCGTCTGCATAAAACGGCAACAAAAAACCCTAACAAATCGGTCTCCAGTTTACTAATAACACATAATACAAAAAAAGGGCCAATTGTCAATATGAGCCGAGAGACAATCCCTCCTCATGATTTTCAACATTGGGCGAGCCACCAGCTCATGCCCTAAATAATGGCACTAACCCTATGCTATTATTCGACATTTGTCTAAGTTTTAAATACACTTGAGAAAACCAAAAGTTTAAATGGCAAATAATACGTCCTTAGAGACGCAAGCCCTGGGCGGCCC
Source organism: Timema douglasi (assembly GCA_901482245.1). Taxonomy (NCBI): domain Eukaryota; kingdom Metazoa; phylum Arthropoda; class Insecta; order Phasmatodea; family Timematidae; genus Timema; species Timema douglasi. The sequence goes on from CABEEJ010002041.1 coordinate 27,159, forward strand.
GCGGCCCCGCAATTAATTAATATACAAAGATATACACTAGAAAAATATATACAAAGAACTAACCTAACTCTATCACCTAACATGGCGTCCAAACAATAATGGACTTTGCCGCCGACTGGCGGTTCCACATTTCTCTAACCTTGGCAAAAACAAGGCGGCAAATATAAATAATCCTCACATTAAAGATTTAAATATGCCAGAGGAGACCAGACGTCTATAAAGAAAGCCTAGCCATAAGGGCTGACGAAATGTATAGTTACAAAGTTCTTTGGTGATAGATATAAACTGAATTTTGAAAAGTAGAAGATTAAAGCCAAAATGGAATTTGGAACTTAGTGTCGAGCCTACAAAAGTTAGGCTGCTTACCCTCGAAAGCCCGGAGCGTAATCTGTGTCCTCTCTCTGGGCTCACGCCATTATATACAATCAGAGAAACCATGTGCTCTCAGAGCAAGGAACAAACACAGGTGGGGGGGGATATTTCTAGAATGATCTCGATAGCCAATGAGCGAGGTAAGCGCATTGAAAAATAGTCCGTGGAAGTATTTTATCTGCATTGCGGCAGAACGACGCGCGCATACTTGTAGTCACTGTCTTCCACTTGGGCGGAGTGGTGGGGGAGGGGGAGCTCAACCACACGCCCGGCGATGAGGTAAGAAGCTCCGGTTCAGTCGAATGTTGATGTTGTGATGACGAGCGTCTCCGGCGTGTATTGTAGTGGAGTCGGAACGAGTCAAGTCGGGCCGCCCTGGTGAGAGCTATCATTTCTTCTATGTTAGGTTGTGACTAGGTTACAAAACAGACAACCTGGGACTAGCCATCTTTTCTTGAGCTGATGCTCACGCCGTACAAGGCATCATGACAAATGTTTTAACAAACTATTAAAGGAACTAGTGGAATATTACAAGTTCGTTATTACGACATAATAACTTATCTACGCTATCTGCGTCGGAGGCATAAATAAATCTCGACAGAGATTTCTTTACGTAATTACCATATTTGAAAACCAAAAGAGAACTATAGGGCGCGTCCGGCATTCTAAAGGACACAATTTTTTAAAACAAATCAACAGAAACTTGAGTTAACACGTCAATAAGATTTGAACATAATCAACGGTCAACTAGATAGACCTACTATCCAAAGGAAATTCGTCTCTGACAGTATAAAAACTAAAGGGGTGCAAAACAAAAATTGTCTAAGTCATAAGGACTCGTCGATTACGGTAGAATACTTAATAAAACATCGAAGTCTGTGGTTCCATCCTTGACTGCGATGAGTCCCACGGCATTGATTTCGTAGGCGGTTTCTGAATAACGGTCATCCCGTCTAAGGTGGCGGTGTATCCAACGCCTTGATCTTCATCGTTGTCGTGACGAACGTGGAGTCCTTCCTTCAATGCAGAGATAGAGTAAATGGCTATATGGCGTGCTGGGACGCGACCCCTTATATAGTCCTCAACCTGATAAGAATGGAAGAAAGTAGAAAGGATGATGAACATAAGAACATAGAAAAGGAGAACTACGGAGGAAGGCAGGAAGAAAGAGAGAAACAACAAGAAAAATCCACACGCGGAAAAGCTTCCCGGGTTTACCACCAGGTTCGTTGGCGTGCCGCAGGTCTTTGCGTCGAAGCTGAGCGCTTCTTTTCTTCAAGAGAACTAGATACGAGAACACGTGGAGCAGCCATTATGGAAATAGCTTTATTGAACTTCACATGTGGGAGAATGGACTCAGCAGACATCCTGAAGGTATGAGTACTCAGCAAGACATATTATATAGAAATATATCTGTTTCAATTATGTTAATCAGGATCCATTATTATTTTAATAATATTTGGTGATATAGATGTAGTTTACTATTTTTTTCATGTTGACCACATGGTCGGCGTAAGTAAATCTTTTTTTTGGCTTTATCCAATGAGAGAAGCAATGCGTTAAAGTAATGTTATTCATAACTATGTCAATATTAATTCTCTTCTTTGATATCTACTCCCGTAATTAACAAAAGTCAGTTTTTTTTTGTTTACCAACCAAGTGCTTGAATGCTTGAAGGTAGGGAGAAACAAAGATTTATTAGACTATCTTCAGAGTAGACTCAATTAAATATGCGAACATAGTTTAGTTCTTGCATAAATTACTGAATTATAGAATTCTTTTAATTGTAGATGTCCAATCTAACTGATTGACATGCTACAAATCTCCTACCCTACAAAGTAGTTGCTCCCATGGGTCATAGTCCATCTGCTGAGGGCGAGTATCCACATGATTCGTGCCCCTTACGAGCAGGCAACTGCGATTGCTTCGGAGTAGTCTTCTTTGCAAGTAGACGATGTACTGAAGTTCTCTTCTTCTCAGTATTAGTGTGGTAGACATCTGAAGACGAACAGCCTTTTCTGACACAACCAGTTTCTCAAATAGGAAGGACAAGGAGGAAAAGCAGTAGAGAACATTAATCAGGTTGAGAACATATATAGGCCCACCCCAGAATCACTTACCATAAGCTACTGAAGTAGCCTGGGATCATACCCCGATGAGTATATTTCCCTATCATATTATTACAATGCCAACAGGCACTAAATCGAAAGATCAAAAGACAAAAAAAATTATATATATATATATATATATATACATTCTCATAAAGAAAATTATTAGATTATGCTGATTCTTAATAGAATGTTACTATATCATTTAATCTCGTCAGGAGACAATAATTAGTAAAAACTGATTCTTAAATGAATCCTACAATTACATTAAATCTCGTCAGGAGACTACAATTAGTAAATACTGGTTCTTAGCTGAATCTTACTAATACATTTAATCTCGTCAGGAGACTACAATTAGTAAATACTGGTTCTTAGCTGAATCTTACTAATACATTTAATCTCGTCAGGAGACTACAATTAGTAAATACTGATTCTTAACTGAATCTTACTATTACAATTAATCTCGTCAGGAGACTAAAATTAGTAAATACTGATTCTTAACAAATCTTACTAATACATTTAATTCAAAAGTTTATATTAATGATTTTACATGTATTTTCTTCCTCAACATAATAAATTTATGTTTTCTAATTATTACGTTTACTTTCCTATCAGTGTAGTATTACTTGGGCTGCTAGATCTAGCAGCAAATTTTAACACAAATTTAGCATTAGTTATGATAAATAACATAATTTTACAGCACTAATATTTACAAATTTACAACACTTAAGGTACTTTCTTTAAGTGGCTTACATGAGCTCGACGATTTTGAGATTGGTCCTCCACTAGTTCCAGTAAAACAGATACAGGTGTTAAGAATGAGGTAACTTTCCATGGTCCACTCCACTTTGGAGTGAATTTGGCTGAGGTTCTGTCGACTGCTGAACTCAATGGAAACGTCCGGCACATAACTTTATCATTCACAGATACATTTACTGGCAAACGACCACGGTTGTAAGCCGCGGTCACTCTAGCTCTGGATCTCCGCAAATTATGAAAGGCAAGCTTACACCTTTCATAATAAGTAGAGGTCCCACAATCCCCAACCAATGGGTCAACGTCCCAAATAGCTAGCAGGGGATGGCTTAGCTCTCTACCAAGCAACAAAGAGGAAGGGGTAGCTCCAGTAGACTCGTGAACAGCTGAGTTGAATGCCAGAGAAAGAAAGTTAAGCTCTTTATCCCAGTGAGGCTGGGAAGTGCCATGATAAATGGTTAAAGCAATCTTTAGGTTTCTATTAAACCTCTCCACCTGATTAGGAGCAGGATTATAAGGGCTAGTGGTTACATGTTTGATTCCCCACGCAAAACACATATCATGGAATACCTTGGATCGAAAACAGTGTCCATTATCACTGACTATCTTTCTAGGAGCCCCAAAATAGCCCACACCCTATCAGATAAAGCTTTCACGGTGGTAGTAGCTTTCATATTCCTAAGGGGGATTATCACAACAAATTAAGAAAAACCATCAATGAGATTAAGAACACAGGTATTCCCACTGGTAGAACGAGTGATGGGCCCCACGAAGTCCACAAACACAATATCCCACGGGTTATGAGCGACATCTGCAGAATGTAACCCATAACGAGTGTTCTGAGAGGGCTTGGCACCCAGACACCCATCACACTTCCTAACCCATTGTCTAACGTCCTGATACATATTGGGCCAAAAAAACTTCTGAGCAACTTACGATTAGTCTTAAAAATTCCCAGGTGGCCTCCAAAGGTGGAATCGTGAAAATATTTAAGGATCATATCCCTTAGTTTAGAGGGAACAAAAATTTTCCTGCCCTTATTGTTCTTACCCCGCACGCATATTAAGTTTCTATGCATAAGAAAATTGTCCACTGTGTCACCACTAGCTAACCTATCAATAATCTCCCTACAAAAAGGGTCATCCAATTGATGTTGTCTTAGGGACACAAAAGATTCCGGGATAGTACTAATCACATTGAAACCAGATGGGCTAGTACAGGAAAGTATAGGGAACACTCCCTCATTGATACGTGATAAGACATCTGCAACTACGTTATCTTTTCCTGGTACACATACAGTGGTACACTTAAACTGTGATAGCCTTAGAACCCAATGGCCTATTTTACCTAGTTGTTTAGGGTGGTTAAACATCCAAGATAAAGCACTATTATCAGTATACAAAATAAACTCGCGTTGCTCTAAATAATCCGCAAACCTTTCAATTGCATATATGCAAGCAAGACATTCCTTTTCATAAGGACTGTACCTCTTCTGAGCCTCATTTAAAGTTTTGCTTGCAAAAGCTCTAGGAAGCAATCCTTCAGGATATCGCTGGGATAGAACGGCTCCAAGTGCATAAGAAGATGCATCCACCTTAAGTTCGAAAGGCAGTGAAAAATCAGGCATTTTCAAAACATTAGGGGATATCAAATTTTGTTTAAGTTTAGAGAAGGCACTCTTTTGTTCGTCTCCCCAGAGAAATTTTACACCTTTCTTTTTTAGTTGATTTAAAGGGGCTGCTAACTCTGAAAAGGAAGGAATAAACCTAGAATAATAGGCACACATCCCCACAAAACGTTGAACCTGTTTTAAATTCTTAGGAGTCGGGAAGTTAACTATCGGGCTAATCCTCTCAGGGTCTACTAGAATATTTCCCTTTGAAATAATATATCCTAAATATTTAATAGAATCAGTGCCCCACGTCACTTTATCAGGGTTCACAGTTAGACCTGCCTCTCTTAAGACGTTGCAACACTAATCTAACATGTTCAGAATGCTCTTCTAAGGACTGACTATAGACACAGATGTCATCTAAGTAATTAAATACAAATTTAAATTTAAAATCTGCCAAAATATGATCCAAAACTCGACTCAAAGCAGCTCCTCCACAAGTTATCCCGAGCGGAACTCTATTATATTCATAACATCCCCACGGGGTAACAAAGGCTGTGTATTGTTTTGATTCTTCGGTCAAAGCACACTGAAGAAAGCTAGCATTCAGGTCTATTAAACTATAGACCTTCGCCCCCCCTAAATGTTGAAAAGCACTTTCAACAGTAGGCATGGGGTATAGATCAAAAACAATCTGTTTGTTTATCTTTCTATAGTCTACTATTAGTCTATGCTCACCATCTTTTTTAGGGATTATAAATGCAGGACTAACGTATGCATAACGTGATGGTCTAATAACGCCCTTATTAAGTAGATCCTGGACAAGTTCTCTAAACACTTTCAATTTAGGGGGTGAACAAGAATACGGTGGAGACCTAACAGGTTTATAATTAGACAAAGAAATTTGATACGGAAAAACATCTCATTTCCCCCACTTAGTTGAAATAGTATCGGAAAACTTACCTAAAGTTGATTTAAGTTTTTGGGTGTATTACTGAATAAAATGTTCTTATGTGGGTTTACCACTTCTTAAATTTAATTTTAACAGTACGGTTAAACTTAAAAAAAAACATGATAATTCTTTAAATCAATTTGAGCATTAGTTTTAAATGGAAATCTATGCCTAATATCACATCATAAGGTAAATTTTCAACAACAGATAAATAATATCTCCAGTTAAAGCCTTTAATTTTAATATCACAGAATATACTCCTATCGACTTCAATTGTGGTACCGTTAGCTATAGCAAAATGTTTATTATTAAAAGGTTTATCTAACAAAGGGTGTAAGTTTGGTACATTTTTAACAAAGTTGGAATTAATGAACGAACAACTCGCTCCAGTATCAATAATTGCAAAACAAGAAATACCATTAACATTAACGCTAATAACTGGATCCAAGGTACATGGCATGTGTTTGCGTTCCCCAGTCAACCCATGTTTTTGCTGGCGCACTACAAGTTTTTTTTGACCTACACTGGCTTTTGTAGTGACCCCTTTGCCCACAATTAAAACACTTAATAGATGACATATTTCTCCTTACTTACGTTACTCTGAGTGGTAATTGGTGTGGCTTTATAATCCGGTGTTTGGGAGGGTTTACTATAACTGGAACCTTTAGTTCTATTAGAAATGGAACTTGAACTATTATTACTATTCATATTAGGTGGAGGATTTGAAACTAAATATTCTTGTTCAGCTAGCATAGAACTTTCTATTTGTGAGGCTAACATATGTAGTTCTGCCATTGAAGATGGCTGGGAAACAAAAACAAAATGGCGTCTAGTTAAAGGTGAAACATTTTCTAAAATAGTAACCACTATTTCTCGCTCCTGTAAATTGAGCTCTAGAATCTTAGCTGCTTCTGAGACAGACAATATGAAATTCCTAAATGACTCTTGAGGTTGTTGGAATCTATTTACAAACTGAGTTTTCAAACTAGCGCCCTAGGTGGGATTAACATGGTTAATATTTTGTGTATACAATTCCTCCATGACAGACTCTCATTCAGACATTCAACTAACAGCTGTGTCAGATAACCGCTAGTCTTACTGAGACATAATGTAAGAAACTCAATTTCATCATCAGGTAGAAGTAAATTCTATAAAGTAGAAGAATTCAATTATTACTAACAGAAAAATCTATGACAAGGTATACATGTAACTTTGAACCAGGCTGTGCTTGGGACTTGGATTCTGCAGTTACCTGTTCAAACTTGTGTCTTGACTCTTGTTAGGTGGATAGAATGTTGTATTTATATTATATTTAATTATTAAATTATCTGTTGAAATGGTTTATATAAAAATTACTGACTGGCGTGAGTAGGCCTCCTTGGAAGAAAAGGAGCAAAGGTTATCTACGATTGAGACCAGGGGGTGCCTGGATTTGGTTATTTATTGGTGAACAAATTCCCACAACTTGAAGCTAGGAAGCATTGCAACTATTGGGGAGGGCTCATAACTCTTTTGCCATAGCATGAGTCAAATATGAATTATGTATTCTTGGGCATAAAGTGCTGCTACTGTTCTCTTAGGGTTGTTGGGGCTGGTGTCAAAACAATGACCATTCATACATTGTCTGAGTGTTCAATGCATTAGTTGCATTGTAGCTGGTATATAAGATTTTCTCTGGAGCAGTCAGACAACGGATGAATGGTCATTGTTTTGACACCAACCACAACAAAGATGACAAACCAGTAGCATTAAATGATCAAACACATAATTCATATTTTGACTCGTGATATAGCACTAGAGTTATACGAGCCATCCCCAATAGTTGCAACACTTCCCAGCTTCATTGATGGGAACTTACTCACCAATTAAAATCCAGGCACCCCTTGGTTTCAATCTAAAATAACCTTCTTTTCTTCCAAGCAGTTTTACTCACACCAGTCAGTAATTTTTATATAAACAATATTAACAGATAATATAGTTTAATATATACATTAATAAATATAATTATTATAAATACAACATTCTATCCAACTACCTAGAGTAAAGTCACAAGTTTGATCAGACAACTGCAGAGTCCAAGCTTAACTTTTTTTGTGAATCAAGAAACAAACAACAGTATCTAAGTGCCCATGCTTAACCCATAGCCATGCTGCATGGTCTATTCTGTGTTGTACTTTCTACTGCTGATTAAGGGGACTGATGTACCCCGAAAATAAAATAATTAAGTGTTTAACTCTGTTTTGATTGTAAACTTTGAGGCCCACAGTTTACTGGTTTTTCTATCCTCTTTTCAATGTTTAATCTAATACTAGTAATTCTAACTCATTTTTCTTTTATTTATTTAAATTGAAATACTTTCCCAGACACCGCTGTGTTTATAAACAAAGTTAATTTCCACCTTTTATTAAATTAAGTCTTAAATAACCTTTGAGTTAAACTAATCTCTAACCCATGTGAGGGACCATCAGGCTTTGCTCTGTTCTTGAGCATCAGACATGATCTACCCACAAATGCAAAAAGTACTCCAGTTCTCGTTTCTTCATCTAAGAAAATAATGACTTAAATAAATGAACAAATACTGACATAAATTATATCATTTAAAAGCACACACACACACACACACACACACCTGTCTAAGCCAAAACTATTGTTGTTTGCTAATGCTCTGAATCTTGGATTGCTTCAATTTTCTGTCTAGCATTCCAATAGTATTTTGTTAGCAGAGTTTGTATATATCCTTGTTATTTGGTAATTGTTGACACTGAAGCAAGTGGTCTCCTTCATGATAGTGTCTGGTAGTTTTCACAGGGTGCAATGGGGTGAGGTATAAATGTTCAGTTTATTAAGATGTTCATCTAAATAATCATGTCCACTGGTTAATCTGAATAGAGTTACATCTTTTCTTAGTGGGAAATCAGGAAAAAGGTATATATTTTCAAGGATTATACTCTGTTTTTTTTAACTCATTAGCTTAGTCTTAAATTTATATTTGATCCACAGTGTAGAAGAATGATAATATGTCATCTTAATGGTTCTCATTTGTTTAATTTGGGTAGCTTTCTTTGCTAAGATATCAGCTTGTTCATTTCCTTCAATATCGACATGAGATGATATACATTGAAAGATAATTTTTTACCCGAGTTTTTGTATTAAATTCAATGTGTGATATTTTTCTTTTATTGTATTGTTGCATGGGAATAGTGCTGTTATAGCTTGTAATGCTAATCTGGAAAAACTTAATATAGCTACTTTGTTAATTTTATGAATAAAACAAAGGAATTTTATTAAACTTGTATTGATGGCTTCTATTTTTACATCAAAATTAGTTGTATTTGAACCTAAGGACGAATAAAAGTTGAAGAGCTTAAAATGGATACCTGCACCAGCATTCTCAGTCCTCTTTATGAGTAATCCATCTGTGAATATATGCAACGACTCTTGTTTTGGGTAACAAATATGTATGTTTTATAAAGTTAGTAATTTTAAATGCAGTGCGAAAGGAACTTTTCCTCTACTGGTTATACATTTTTATACAAAAAGAATTATGTTTAACAACATATAGATTTATTAAAATAAAACAGAAATAACAAAATTGAGGTTTTACAATTATATTGCAGGTTATACTTTGAAGTTTGATGCAGATATTTAGACTTTGTGAATTTGAATATTCTGCTGTAGCTACTAGGGCTGTACAGGAGCCGGGCTACTGGATGAATTGTTCTGAAGAAGAAAATAATCACGTAGTTACTAACAAAATATAAAACAAGATATATATATATATAATTTTAAATCAGTTATGCTAGACTGGGTTGTAAGATAATCTCTCTGATACTTTTTGTAAAAAGATAAACAATAGAAAAGTTCCTTGACTACAGTGGTCGATGGCTAACAAACAGGTGTCAACACAATATTACCATGGCTGGTCTCTTTCCCTTACGGTACTGCCAACGCATTCAATAGTACACACAAACCTAGTTGCAATCAAACTAAGAGTAATACTAACACAATAGGAGCCCAAAACCCGGGCAAAGAAAAAGGATATTATTTTCGCGAACCCCACTATGACTTCATAGCAGTTCCCCGGTTTGCTCACCGAAGCTAATACCACAGGAAAAGCGTGACTGCTTAACCAACACAAAATAAAGAATTGCACCAACTCAACTGAGGTATGTAATCCAATACAGACAACCTGGTTGTAGCCATCCAAAAATTAAACAGGTGTACATGACGTTTACGAGCGTCATGAGAAACATTGGGTCAAATTAGACCAATGGAACTTGTGGAAGTTTAGCAAGTCTCTAACTAAGACATTATTGTATTCCAAGCCCAAGGCTCGTAACGTAAAGACTGTGTGGTAAATATACAGAGCAACGTAGTCTCTAGGACTGATGTAACATACATGAAACTAGCTATTATTAGACTCATACCTCATTCTGGAGGACACAATATTTAAACAACAACATAAACCTTTAAGTTAGGAAGTCAACAAGACTTGCAGTTGATCCATTGTCAATTCAACATACTATCAACACAAATGAAAGTAGTCTCCGACAATATACACAGAAAAACTAAAAGGGTGCAAACAGACATTGCCTGTCTTTTACTACAAAAATTAGATTCTGAGTCATAAGGACACATTGATTACTTTGAAATGTGACGCCCATATTGAGCGCAGGAAGCGTACCCAAATAACAACCATGAGGTCACAAGAGAAACATAGTTTTTATTTTAGTTGGTTAAATTACAATAATAGAGTTGATACAATAGTACATTAAAGGCTTAATGAGCCTACGTTTAGTCTGGCAAAATATTGTCTGAGTCACCACAACTTATATAATATTAACCGCCTCACAGAGGGAACGTTAGAGTGAATGTTTGATGCCTAGATTCAAATTTACCGCCCAAGGGCGCGCTTACATCCATAAACACAAGATGGCTGACACATTTAGTTTTGAGTGCACCTAGCATTAACTGGCGTAAAATTGAACATATAAGATAAAGTGCCCATTAAATTTGGCTTTACAATCCTATAAATATATACATGATTTAGTGGCCGAATATCTTATACACAGATCCCAACAATGGCCGTTGAGTGCTAATCCTAAGTAACGAAGCATAACCTAATATTACAAATAAGTTTTAGATGTGTACAATAAGTTCCGCAAACTCCCGTTGCGCCCATGATAACCTAATCAAACAATAGCACATAAAATACCCTCATAACTAAGTGAACTTATATCGTCTAAAAATACCCAAGATTATATCAAACGATTGCTAAGATTCGCTAAGATAAAGGCTCGGGCGCACCTACAGTTAAAAAGGCGTACTAAGTCTAACATGAATTCCCCTAGAAAATTACTATTATGAATCCGTGGTTCACCCACGTCAAACCATATTAGAATCCCCATTCATAAACATGAAAATAATAAAGAAGCTCCAAACCGTAATTTTGAATAATATCCCTCCCCATATTTAAATCCAAAGAGAATTTTGAATAATATCCCCAAATATTAGTTCTAAACCAGCGCCCTCACCTGGTAAGAGCCAGTGATACAATGAGTCACATACAAAATAACACCTGCTGTTTTATAGCACAAACAGGTCATAGACGTTCTCAGAATAGGGGGGAAGAAAGGGGAATACACAGAACAAAAGGAAGGGTGAAGACTAGCGCTCTGGACGTATCGCGGATAGCCCAGTAATTACTCGGCCAAACTCGAACATCCCAGAAGCGGATGTTAGCGAAGTCATGTTGGGAACTAGTTTATTGCGGGATGGGCCTGGACTTCCTGCGAGGCGCTGATTTGGTTCGCGTCTCAGTCTTGTTTATCCAAGCCACGGGAGTGGATGTGTTGGTGCGTGCGTGTGAGTCCCACCCGACGGGGAGAGGTCTCGGTGAGCCTTGGTGAGTGTAGAGCCTCCATATTACCGGGTTGTTGGTTTTAGATGTTTGTTATTTGGAACATCGTTACAGAAATACTTAATTAATTGAAGTTGGTGGTCCTATCCATGCCTGCGGTGGATCCAACTGCCCAGACTTTATAGTAATCATCGAAGTGCGTCATCCTGTCCAGGGTGGCGGTGTACCTGACGCCTCTAACTTCATGGTCGACGTGGTCTTTGATTCGTGACGATGCAGGAGTTCTTCCTTCAACGCTGGGTTGCAGTAAATTGCCTCTAATGGGAACCTGGACGTGGCCCCTTATATAGTACTCAATCTGATACGAACGGAACAAAGCAGAGAAGGTGATAAACACAGGAACATAGAAAGGAGAAATACGGACGAAGGCGGGCAGAAAGTGAAATTAACAAGAGAAATCCACTTGCGGGGAAAGGGAGGAACAAGCTTCCTTGGCTCACCGCTAGAGTGTCTTGACGTGGAGTGGGTCAGTGGATCGAACTCGATATGCACTCCTTTCCTTACTCAGGTGTTATAATGTAAGCACATGTGGCTACCATATTTGAATAATTTTCTTCTACCATGTGGCAATTCAATCGAAGAACATCTTGACAGGGTGAGTGGATATGAAAGCAATTTCTATTTAAATATCTCTGGTATGATTATATGATTTAGGATCTGTTACTTTTTTTATGAGAATTTGTGATATAGATGTACTTTACTATGTTTTATTGTAGACAGGATGGCAAGGGAAAGTAAATTTATCCGACATCATCCAATGGCAAAGGGTCTGGATTTTATTCATAAATATGATAATATTAATCCTCTTCTTTGATAACTGCTAGAGTATTTATCGATAGACAATATTTTTAACAACCACGTGTTTCAGTTTAGAGAGACACGTAATTTAATTTGACTGCAACTAGTCAGGGAAAATAAACTTTGATATAGATTATTTTTTAAATATGTTAATATTGTTTCTTTCTTTCATAAACTATTAAAATATTGATTTTTTAATTGTAGCTGTCCAATCTATCTGATTGACATGCTACAAGTGGGTCTAAATTATTCTTAACTGTATTTGTTAACTGTTCTTCACAATTAATTTCGAGTTGTAATACAGGACATGTTGGGAAAGGAAGATTTTCATTCTTAGTAATTGTGGCTAAGTTATATTTCTTCTGTAGCTTATTGACTTACTGTATAAAACCTTCTCTGGTCTTAAGATTTTTTGTGTTTTTATTGCATGTTTTCCAGAGGTTATTATATGGTAATCTTAGTAACTTTTCATATAGAATTTAAGCTTTTGTCCCCCTTACATAGTATAATGGTGAGTTTTCAGTGACAATCTGCATTGCTGTAACGGAAATTGATTTAACGCCACCTGTAATTATTATTTGTGCTTTGTTTTGGACTAACTAAATTTTGTTGAGTCTGGATTGAACCGTGGCTACAAACATTTTTGCCACCTAACCTCCGCCACCTACAAAAGTACACACACTTACTCCACTTTACCGGGAGACCAGCGTCATGTTTTGATCCTCCGCGCACATCGACACACAAGACTGTCCACATTAGACAAGAATGAAGCCACAGAGTGCTATGTAATCTGGCCCTCTTTCCTCGAGGGACAAGCAACGCGCAGGTGCTCTCTGTGATCATGTGTGCTACCCTGCCCCTCGAACTGTCGCTCTTTCGACATTGTGAGCAGGCATCGAGGAGAGACTAACGTCATAGCTGAAGATGACATCATTGGACTTGATATAGCTCCCTCCCATATTTTCCCCGCTGGGCAAATTTGAATATATTCTTGTACTCAGCATGGCGTTATCACTCTTTGATGCTATTATGATATACAAGCTTACTTCATGTAAGTGTACATTATGTTGGATAGGTTTTTGTTATTATTATTTTGTATAGAAATACTGAGGAATGACTCTTGCCAAATTATGCAGGGATTCATTATTTTTGAAATTGCTTGGGCATATTTATTCATTTGTATTTTACTAAATTTATCTATCCAATATATAGATTTGTTCAAGGCCATAGCCAGGCGAAAATTTCGGAGGTGGGGGTGGGGGGTTTGGGGGCATAGAGTGAGAGACATGATTGCTATATCAATATTATAGGCATATGCTTCTATAAGCTCTTTTTTACAGTAAAATAAGGCAGATATTCAAATAGGCCTATTGATAGCTAACATTTAGAAACTTACACAACGCCTTCTAACTTTAGTCTAACTAAATTTAAATTGAACACTTCTTAAATGAAGGTATGTCCAACAGACTAACTTGGATGGTTTTAGAAAATATGAATTCTGTATCTCCCTAATACAACCTTTT
>CABEEJ010002041.1:55137-74505 GCA_901482245.1 Timema douglasi
TATATATATATATATATATATTACAAACTACCTTATCATATATCTCATTTTGTGCAGTTCAATGTGGACGAGGAAGCTGGAAGAAGACAAATATATCACCGTTATTGCATGGAGAGAGCTGCGTCTCATTTGGCACATGTGTTCACTACTGTGTCTGAGATAACAGGTTACGAAGCAGAACACTTACTAAAAAGGAAACCTGACATTATAACCCCAAATGGTCTCAATGTCAAGAAGTTTTCTGCACTTCATGAATTCCAAAATCTTCATGCAATTTCTAAAGAAAAAATTCATGAGTTTGTTCGAGGACATTTTTATGGGTTAGTACATGCATAGAAATGCTATTTTTGGGGTTGATTTATTGTATTTAAATATATTATTAGCATAAATAAAACATACTGTATGTTGTTAATTGACCTAAGCCTTACACACATTTAATAAACTGTAACCCATTTAGATTTTTAATAATTTATTAAATCTTTTTAAATCTGGATCATAGCTCAGTTACTTTTACCACCTACCTGTTGAGTTAATATTTTCCAAACATGTTAAATCAGTATTTTCCAAACTAGGGCACTCAAGGCTTGGTTGTATATTTAATTTAATGGCTTTATGTTATTTACTGTCTTACATCAAACATATTGTTTGTTTTAACTGGCTCATAAAATATGATTCACAGGGTTGAAGTTTAGTAAATCTTGTTGGAAAACATGATCACATGCATGCATGTACTTTAGCATGTGTACACACACATGCACACATGTACTCACACACACACACTTTTCAAAACTATATACCCATTTTATTAATGTTAGTCAATACTTTTTTTATCAATACTATATACTCAATAATATAATTTGCATTAAATTTAACAAGTATAATAAATTGGCTAATAGAGACAGTGCTTATGTTGAAAACAACACATTTGTAACATAATCTTTATAGAAAAAAACTTATAATTTTGCCCATTTTTGCTAGAATTGTTTTCTATTATTTGAAATAAATTTCCTACATTTTTATTAGGTAGATGTTAGGAATTAAATAATCATTTTTTATGATACAAAAGCATCCCCTTTCTTTCATTTGAGCAAGCTTTATAAAAGGAAGATTATAAATTCTGGCAAAACATTTACAAAATGACACATTATTAAACAGATTTCCATTATATGTAGGTTCACACACCTGTAAACTGGTAAACAGACAAACACACAAACTGTCATAAACAGAGAATGAGAAGAGAGAGATAGTTATACAAAGAGAGAGAGAGACAGACTAAGAGAGAGGTTGCGCAATAAAGCAGTAGGCTAATAGGGCAGTAAACTAAGAGGGGTATCTCCACAGAGAACGAAAAAGTGGCTGAGAGACAGACAGAAAAGAAAGGTAAACAAGAAAAGAGACAAGATAGAGAAATTGACTATAACTTATGTGGTTCACTTTAAGATGGTTTTTATTTAAATCATAACTAAGGGTTCTAAATTTAGGTTGTGTTTACTTAAATATGATTGTGTTGATACCTTCTTGAAATTTACATTTCATTACATGTCCCAATTTTGTAATGCAAGTCGAGTGCTTTTCAGGTTTCCCCAAGCTCTAGAAAGCTTAATATTTCATTAATATATTTTAACAAAAACAAATTATTTCTAAGTGTAGGTGTGATGCATCATAGGAATTGATATGTAAATGTACTTAAATTCTTATGTTGATTACAGAGAATCACACGGCAATTGATAGTAGTATTATTTAATTTCAAACATGTTTTTCTTACCATTCATTTAATAATATGACTTATTTGGTTTTGTTTAATTGAACAATGATGCTTAGCTAAAGTTTTTAATACATATTATAAGCATATTAATATTGTTTACATATAGCTATTAATATGAATAATAGCCATTTATTTGAATTATTTAAATGTTATCACTTCTTAATCATAATTTGTGTGATTTAATATATACATAAGAAAGTTTGTTTGCCTTAAAAATGTAAAAGATAGGAAAGTTTTTGCAATAAATTGTTGAACCAATGATGCTATGAACAATTATTATATTAAGGATATGTTTGCAGAATTTGATAACATTGTAATTGATATAATTCTTAACTGGTTATAGGCCTGAATTAATTCTGGAGGGAAGCAATTCAAATATTTAACTAAAATTATAAATACAATAAATTTAAAATACAGTATTTTAGAAATGATGGTAAATACTGTGATAGGACTCACTTTAACTTGAATTGCTGCAAATAGTAGCATGATAAACCAAAGTAGTAAAACCCATTCAAAATAAGTCAAATTATAAAGCTTTCAATATACAATCATTTGTTTGAATTGAATTTTCCAAATTTAATACATTTTCATATTTGATTTTTTAACAATCCCAAACCTGCTTTCATGGCTCCATGTTCTAAGGCATCTCTCACGCTACATATCAAACTGCCAATGACTGGAAGATCAAGGTTTTAATAGTCAGGTGTACTGAAGTTTGTCTTCCTAAATGTTTTTCTACTCTCCCTCCCTGCAAAAGCCAGTACACCTCCTCTAAATTTAACCTACCTTATCCCTGACACATTAGCATAATTAGTACTTAGGTGTAGTATAACCTGAATAGATCAAAAGATGTTAAAAAAAATTAACCAAAAATAATAACACCAGGGTATACATTAATAAGTTTTAATCATTTCTACTGTTTGCTTAATTTGACTTATTAGTTAAATACAGTTAATGTGTGCAGAGGTAAACAACACACTATAAAACAAACCAAATTACTACATAAAATCAAATTGTAAGGCAAGGATACTTAAAAATATATTTTAGTTAATACTATGGCCAACTTTTTGCTATATTATTATAACTAATTTGCTGGAAAAAATATATTGTTATTTTTTTTATTTTTTAGACATTATGACTTTGATCTGGAAAAAACTCTTTATTTTTTCATTGCTGGCCGCTATGAGTTTGGAAACAAAGGAGCAGACATCTTTATTGAAGCATTGGCAAGATTGAATCATTATCTCAAGGTAATTCTTACAAAGAATAATAAATAAATAAAGACATGTACCTTACTCCCTTTTAATATACATTCATTTATTGAGCAGTCTACTTTAACTGTCTTACCACTAACTAAATACTATCTAAAATATTACTATCATATACTGTGCTCTGAAATAGATTGAAATGTATGAAATGTGTAAAGTTAGTGAATTTCTCTAACTAGTCTGAGATTTCACAACTTGGTAAAAATTCTTATAAAAATTCTAGTTCAAAGTACATTTTCAAAGCTATTTAATACTATTTTGCAGCTTAATATGCACATAAACACAGTCTACTCTCCTGACCTGATGAAGCTGTCTGTGACAGTGAAAGCTTGTACTTAACAATGTGTTTATGTGTTTTTTAGTGTTATCTAAACAATTTCTACTCCAGTATCACCTAGGTAAGTGTGCTGGCTATCCCTCCTAATTTAAACCAGAATTAACACTTTGAAATTTTTAAGGCTACATTTCGAGAAAAAAAAATTTAAATAAGGAAATTGTGGAAACTTCTTAGCTACACACAAAAAACAAAAAAAATATAGTTTACTAAACCTTTGCTACCAAGCTGAAAAATCTGCCCTTGGTAACTTATAAAGTTAATATAATATTATAACTCACTTTGGGTTGATGCTCTTATACATGGTGGCATATAGGTTTAATATATGTATATACATGAGCGGGTGTTAACATATTATTGCTTTTGCTCGACTACTTGCATCCACATGTTGATTAACTTGCATGTAAATGATTGTGATTATATATTTTGTCTTAAATGTATTGAATATTTTAAAACTATGTTTTCTTAACAAAATCAATAAACAAAGTTAATACTATACAACCATTAGTTTCTAATTCACCATATTAATATTGCTAGGTTATTTTTATAACCCCTTTTATCGAAGATATAAGTCTTGATGACCATATGATATAATTGAAAATAATCTGGGAATCGATTTGGGTTTTCTTAGAACTGACGAAAACTAAAAAGTTTCTGTGCTTAATAAAGTAAATTCACACTTCAAGTTAATAGATGATTAATTAACATATGTGCTAGTGTCAAGAAAATAAATGGTGTTTTTATTAGGGATTGGTAGAGACTGAAAAATATTAATGTATATATTTCCTTTATTTTGCTTGTATGGATTATTGTCCTTTTTATACCTGTACTGAGGGCTTTTACTTAGGTTTATCACTTAAAATAAAAACATCTTAGAAAAGAAAATACTAAACAGAAAAGAGTGTTTTATGATTTCATAAGTTAAACAGGCTAACATTGAAGTAAACTGCTTTTTGTGAGGATTATAAGTGTATACACCAAAATCTGTGGGTGTTTAAACCAAACATCAAGCCCATCTAGTCTTAATTGTTGGCTATGGGTGAATCCTGGCGTGATGCATTGAAGCTAGTTTTCCCCAAATGTTTTTCCACTCTCCTACGCAAATGCATAGTTCCTCTAACATCACATTCTCATTATTATAGTCAACAAAAGTGGATAGCCTAAACCGATAGTAGGACACAGTAAAAAGATAATTATTATTCCCAAGAACCTGAATTCACAGGGACATATAAGAATATGATGAGTTTTGAATTAACCTAAATTTTATAAATACTCTTGGTATATTTTATACTATTTAAATTACTGTTAATTACTGCTTGTCCCTGGTAAATTATCTGTGATAGCTAATTCACAACAGCTAAAGTTCCAGTTTTGTCTAGTTAACTTTTAATTACTTCAAGACATTATCACAATAATTTCAAGAGTGATTTAATCTTTAAAATATTCTTAGCCATCTCCTCCAAAGGCCCTCATGCTGCCCCTCCCGCCCCCCTGTTCTTTCCCTTCACTCTCTTTCCATACTCCCTCCCCCAGTTAGCCACAACCAGTATATCCCCCACACCTCAAACACAAAAAAAATTATTGGTAAAGCACTGCTTGTGCCTTTTGAGTACTTCACTATTTCACATAAGTACATAGATTATGTTCTGGATGCGGGGCTTTATTAATTAATAAGTCCTAAATTAAGTATTTTGCCAGTTTTGAATAACTCTTTTTGATTAAGATGCTCTAACCAGTCACTTTCTCCCTTTCCATCTTCTCTTGTTTTGTCCACGACAGTCAGGGGTTTCAGTAGAACATCAGATAACTGGTCGGGGGTAGTGACTATTGGTGGGGGTGGGGTAACTTAAGCGAATAACAAGATTTTAAATTGTTGAGGTTGAGCCAGAAGTTATATTGGTATCTTGTAGACATTACAAAGTTGATAGTGCACTTTTCCTTATCACATTTAAAAAATAAAATGCCAGACTTTACTACATCATCAGTATAATTTCCCTTGAAAACGAACTAGCCACCTAGTTTAAATTTACATAGGGGACGCTCTTCCCTCCCAGCTACCTCCATGATGCTCTAAAGCTTTTTTGTGTGAAAATCTGAGAAACATGTCTTACGTGGTCGAAT
This sequence comes from Timema douglasi, assembly GCA_901482245.1. Classification (NCBI taxonomy): domain Eukaryota; kingdom Metazoa; phylum Arthropoda; class Insecta; order Phasmatodea; family Timematidae; genus Timema; species Timema douglasi. The sequence continues at coordinate 60,626 of CABEEJ010002041.1, forward strand.
GCTAAAGGGAAGCGTCCGTAATCAACGCTTCCCTTTACCAATATATTAAATGACATATGCTAAAAGCTACACCCTGGTTGGCTAGCTGTTTGCACCTAAACCTCCCCTTTCCACTAATAAGGCACACATGAAAGCCACACGTGCATCTCACAATTTCCGAGTACAAATAAAAGAAAACAGCACAATGCTTAAAAGTGAATAGTAAAAGTAATAAATAAATTTAAACGAATTGACAATCCAAACAATGACTTTATAAGAATGAAAAATAATATATCTAAAAGTTAAAGGCCTAAAATTGAAGTTAACGCATTGAAATTAAGAATATTTGTTGCTTACAACTTTATTATGGTTTGGGCTACTTATAATTAACCTAAAACCCCACAATTTTTGTATAATTAATTATTTTAGCTGACTAATTTAGTAATATGACCCATGTCCACAAAGTAAGGTCCGTTAAATTAATTTTAAAAACTAGTAGGGATAGAAAAGTTTTATAAAGGGCTAAAAATACATGCAGATCTCCTTTATTTTTTTCACTTAGTCCCCATTGACTTTGAGACAATTCTTATATCTTGGCACCAAATACCCCTTTCAAAAAACTCTGCCGCCAGTGATTTGAGCCATTGATTCACAACATTCTTTAGTTCGTTTTCTGCAAAACACTTAGAGGGAAGCTACTGCTTCATGTTCAAAAACAAGTGATAGTCACTAGGAGCGAGGTCTGGGCTGTAGGGTGGGTGGTCCAGCAGCTCCCATCCAAACTGCTGATTCAGCTGGACAGTTTGAGCTACAGTGTGGGCTCGAGCATTGTCATGCAAAAGAATAATCCTTGATGTCAGCATGCCACATCTTTTGTTCTGAATTGGGTGTCCCGAGTTTTTTTAAGGTTTCGCGATATCCTGCATTATTAATGGTTCTCCCTCGTTCAAGAAATTCAACAAGCAAGACACCCTTCTGGTCTCAAAAAACAGAAGTCATGTTTTTTTGATGTAGCGTTTGTTTGGTTTTTTTGCCTTTGGGGACGTTGAATGACAACACTGTATCGATTGTTGTTTTGTTTCAACATCTTATACGAAATCCAAGTCTCGTCGCCGGTTACGATTTGTGAAAAAAGTTAATCTCTTTCCTTTCCAAAATGGTTGAAAAATATTTGAGCTTAGTCCACGTGTTTTTGTTTGTGTGCTTCACTCAGCATTTTGGGGACCCATCTGGTGCACAGTTTCTTAAAGCCTAGCTTTTCTGTCATATTTTAGTGAACGAGTGACCGTTAAACTTCTGGACATTCAAAAAAAAGTTCTATAAGTTTGAAATGACAGTTCTCACAAATTTTCGTGTTCACACGTTCGACTAAATTGTCAGTCACCACACTTGGTCGGCCACTGCATTCCTCATCATGCACATTGGTGTGATCTTCTTTAAACAGACAAACCCATTGTCTCACTTTACTTTCACTCATAACATCAGGCCTATAAATGTTACATATCTGACGATAAATTTCTGCAGTGTTAAGGTTTTCTGCTAACAAAATTCAAATGACACTACAAACCTCACAACTGGCGGGATTATTTATGATAGTACTCATTTTAAATCACTCTCACAGAACATCAGCTGAGGATATAACAGAAGTAAAAGTATAAACAGAAAGCTGTTGAATCAATCTATGTTACTGCACATGCGTGGCCCCGCCTATGACTCTATTTTGGCGGTCATATCTCAACGGACCTTACTTTGTGGATGCGCCTAGTATTAAATACAGATTAAACTAGGCCTATAAAAGACTAATAAATTGTAGATGCTGAAGGCTATTTATTACAATAGCCTTAACTGATTAGATAACATATTATACCACACATAAGGTATTCTCAGTTTTTTATAAGGTTAACAAAATTTCTAATAAACCTAAGGGAGGTGGGAGGGGGAATTTTGTAAAATGATATATATACACTATTATTAAAATTCTTGAATATTATAAATACTGGGCACTTGCAAGCCTATTACATCCATAATGAATTTATGTGTTTCAAGAATATTATTGAATTAACAAAATAAATAGTGGCAAACAAATATATAAATGAAATGGTCGAGAGTTAAAAGTCTATAACCCTGACCACTTTACAACGCGGTGCTAGTAAAAATATCATTTTGATCAGTGTAAAAAATAAATTATTCTTTGCCTCAACAGTGTACTATTTTTAGATAACATTGTGTTATGTAGTGAGATAAATTATTTTGTGTTCAAAAATTGTAATTTAATACGTATAAAAAATAATCTCAGAACAATCAGTTTAAAATCTAATAATCCTTGTTTGAATGATAGCTGTGGTATTCTTCTTTAAAGCTATGTTCGTATGTGGCTAGATTTTCTATAGTTTCCTACAAGTCTCTTTATCACTAAACCACTTTAGAAACATTTAGAATGATTTATACTTAACTGTTTCCAGCTTGTTGACAGCTCAGTTTAGTAAAATTCCCATATCTTCTTCTTGCCTTCTATCATTATTTTTCCTTTACCTGCATCTATTCTTCTCCACTCACTCACTCACTCACTCACTCACTCACTCACTCACTCACGAACGAACGCACGCACGAGACCCTTTCTTTGTTTCCCTTGCAATCTTTTTCAAGCATGCTTCAGCTTATAGCTTTTCTAGACCCTATCCTCTTCCTTGTCATTACCATCACTTCACACTTTGCCATGAAACATTTTATCCTAGTCTCTCATTTCCTCATTCCATTCTTGTAGTTGTTACTGTACTTCCTCTTCCCCCCATACCATCAAGTCATAAGCAAACATTATTGCTCTCATTCTTTGCTCCCTTAGTATCATGACCATTTCCAATATCATTACCATTACCTTAACAGAAAGTTGTGTTGAAAGGGCATTCCCATGCTAGACTCCCATTTTTAAGTTGAAACCATACCATCCACCTTTTCTCAGTTTTTACACAACTTAAGTTATCATACATAATCTATTTCCTTTTATGGGTGACCTGGCGGTCTAGGGGTAAGGTGTCAGACTTATGTGCTGGCGGCTGGGGTTCAATCCTCGGTCCCGGCACAGATTTATCTGATTACCAAACCCTTCCTTCACCTCTGACAAGACATCTTGTGAATGTGGGGAATGCCAGGCCTCCACCGTGGTTCGGATTCCACGTTAAACTGTAGGTCCTCCATTTCATCTCACAATCACCCTACCATTAGACATTAGCGTAAGTGTGTATAACCCGAATGGGTAGTAAGACGCGGTGCTAATAATAATAATAATACAAGAAACTGATAAAAATAACCGATTGATAACATTATCCATGATCACAATAAGTGGCACCTACTGTACATCTCTGATGGTAAGTATTCAACAACATTCTCATTTGCAATGTGCTCTCTTATAAAATTGTACTTCAAATCAGTGTGTTTAGACTATTGACATATTAAAAAAAAAATCCCAATACTGATGGCTCTCATATTAACCCAAACTATTTTTACAGGGTCCTTATCCACTCTATAATCAAACTCCTTAATTAATTTTTTCAGCCATAAGGATTCCTGTATGGTAAATGACAGGGCCATGTATTCTGCCCCAGGGGATGACAAAGCTATGGGTTTTGTGCCATACCACGAGATTAAGCATCCTTGTAATGTGAAGCCTGAACCAGAAATTGAATACAGATCATTTAACCTTATTTCTCCAGTCAGAATCATTAAACCCTTTAAGATCTTAATTTCCATTTTTGCTTAACTCCAACTTGTAATTTAAGGTACATTTAATATACCTCAACACACACTTAGGAGCATTCCAGTGAACAACAGAAAAATTATTGTTAAATCTGCTCAACAAGCTCATGCTAAAAGAAATTTCTGGTCTGGTGATCTAGGAGGCGTACAGCAAGCTTCCAATGGCCTCTAGGTATGGATTTTGGGGTTGTGGTGTACTTCCCTCTCCTTCAGGCTAAGAGTCTTCTTTCTTTGTCATTGTTTCAAAAAATTTCAAGCCCGGATCCCAGGGAGTCAAAATCGTGTTTGAGTCCATCATTCAAAATTTCTCCAAGATGGTTTCGAGATATCCTTTTTGATCAATCCACAGCTTGCTGATTTTACTATCTCTTGAGATTGTCATGTCAAGGATATGACTAGCCTGATCAAGATCCTTCTTATCAAATTTTGAGACCAATTTCTTCTTTATTAGATCCTTAGCCTTTTTTATTATTTCAAAAAATCATCCACATAAACAGCAACCATTATAACTCCATCATTGTCTATGTGAAAATAAATACAAGGATTTGCTTCAGATTGTTTTAGACCAAAAATCTTGAGCACTTTATGACACGTCTTATTCGAACATATTCCTGACTGTTTTGAACTGTAAATAGATTTTTCAAATGCCACAATTTTTCCTGTTCCTGATAATCAATCTATACTGGCTTTCTGAGCACAACTTCTTACTACAAGTTGAGATTTAAATTTTTGTGACTTTGAGGTTTCATAATTTTTAATTACAATTTTTTTAAAGGCTTTTCTTTCTTGAGAGTAATTGACAACCTCATAGGTATTATTTTTTATGAGCGATTCCATTTCTTTCTTCATGGCTTCTTTCCATATTTCAGCCTTTGCACTTGAAAATGCCTCCGCAGCTGTCAATGGCTCATATTCCATATCAGGGATAGCCATGATTTTTCCTCCTCAACAAAGTAGGTGACATAGTATGGCCATTACTTTGGTTTTGGCGGGCGTGTACTACGTCTCGGGGTGCTTTCTACAGGTACTGGAGTATGTGGTGTTTCTTCAGATATCGACCCTGTGTCAGTCTCCCTATTCCTGACCATCAAAATGTTTTTGGTCAGAATCTTCTTCAGTTACTAGAGTAGATAAAGGTGAACTGACCTTGTCCTTAGGATTGACTTCATTCTATTTTTCTATAGATAGTGTTTCAAAGAAAATAACATCCCTACTAATAGTTATTTTACCATTCTTGGGGTTAATCAATCGATAACCTTTTATATTTTCACAATAGCCCACAAAAGTTAATATTTGAGATATAAGGTCCCATTTCTTTCTAAGAACTTTTGGGACATGGGCCATGGCCTCACATCTGAAAATCCTGAGATGGGATGGATCAGGAATTTCACCACTCCACACTTCATGAGGAGTTTTGTCACCAATTATTTTTGTTTGAGACCTGTTGGCTAGGTAAACTGCCTCAGCCCAAAATCTCTTTGGCATGCCGGCATCAAACAACATAGTTCTCATCTTTTCAACAAGGATGCAGTTAGTCCGTTCAGCGATGCCATTTTCTTCTGGTGTATGTCTGACTGTTAGTTGATGAATAATCCCAGCTGAACGAAGTTTTTCTCAAACTCTTTACCAACAAACATTCTTTCCCATTACTGAGTGAAGTTTCTTCTTTTCTTTTTTTTTTTCTTTTCCTTTTTGATTTTCTACTGGCACTTTGAAATCATCCAAGGCATTGAAATTTTGTGTTTTTCCTTCAAAAATTACACAAATTTTTGCGGGAATGATAGTCAAAACAAATGTCAAGAAATACTTGCTTCCACCGATAAGGAGAGTTTCCTTTGCCCCGCATAGGTCAGATTGTATGAGCTTTACGACATCATCACTACATCTTTTACTTCACTTAAAGGGCACTTAAGTCTGTTTACCCTTAATACATAATTCACAAGGACTATTAACCACAAATTCATTGTCCATGCCTGTCGACATACTTCTTAGCTTCCACATTCCTTGACGATTGAGGTGGCCTAGCCAACAATGCCAAACAAAATCTGCATTTTTAGCACTTAATCTGACATTTTTTGCTTCATCAATGGTGCTCAGTTTATATATACCATTTTACAAATTTTCTGCGGTAACCATTCCACCATCATCATTAAGGATATGTCCACCATTTTTATCAAACCTTTGTGGACAATTCTGCTGCCAGATAATAAATTTATGGCAGCATCAGAAATTTATAAGAAATCCTTTGCCTCTACTTCTATACTGTCGTTTTTTGCTAATAACAGTACATCTACACTACCAATGTCTTAAGCAACCAGGACAGTGATATCGGCAGAAGTAATTTCAGCATTCTTAGCAATGAAATTACTTAGGCAATTTTTATCTGTAGTGGTATGGGCAGATGCACCTGAATCTTAATACCATGCTGATTTATCTTTCACTGCATCATTTTTCTAGAAAAATACACCAGAAAAGGCCCGTTTTAACTTAAGGTCTTTACCTTTCCTCCTATTTTCGGAATTGTCATTTTTCATATTTTTCTTTTTGTAATGGCAAAACCTTAGCAATATGAGTTGTCTTATTACAAATTAATCATTTTGGGGGATCGTTATCCTTCGTATGGTTAGATTTAGATTCATAAAGTGCTAATTCATTATCAGGAGTTTCAGAACTACCTGGCACTTTTACATCTTGTAACAATTTTACTTTAACTGAATCAGCTGTGATTTTGACCCCCAAACTCTCGAGGCCCATTATCGTGGGACAGTAATCATCAGGAAGACCTGCAAGCAATAAAGTCCCAACCCGTCTTTGAATACAAATACCATTTAATTGAATTTATGCACTTCTGAAATAATTTGGTCACAATTTGTGTCAATCGACTTGCATTTGGCTAGTTGCGTTGTGACACGGATCCTTAGCAAACCAACTTGACGTGTTAACCCCGAGTCTTCAAATACTCTTTCAAGAGCAGTCCACATTTCTACAGCACTCTTTTCAACCTTTAAATAGGAATAATTTACAGGGTAAACTGACAAAATTATTTTCGAAAGAACCTTATCCTCTTCTTGTCTTGAAATGTTGCTCCTTCAGGCTCAATTATTTCCCATAAATCATTGAGTTTCAGTAGGACATGCATCTCGAACTTCCAACTGGAATAATTTTTTCTACCAACAAGCTTTTCTATCATAGCTAGGTTTCTCAAAGAAATCATTTTAATATTAGAGCTAAACTTTGTGATGAGCGAACTAGAGAAAATACGCGCATTATTCACTAACTGTTATCACAGACGCCAATGATTTTGAATTGTGAGCAAACTCGTTTTACGAACTCGCTAATAACTAGAGCACATTTTACTGTCCCCATAACCTGCTGCAAAGTGCGCATTACAAATTTGTTAATGCCTTAACATGACTGTTAACATATATTTATGACACACCCAGACACAATGGTTAGTCAGACATATTTTCACCTTGGAAACAGACTATACACATAAATGCTTGACACTTCACTAGCAACTATAGAACCAGAAACAAGTTTGCTACACATACACAAAATGGATAGATGGATATTCACTCATATATTATATCAACATTTGTGCTAATGGAATTTTTTCATAAATGTTTTCCCACTTTCTCTCTGTCTTCTCTATATCTTCCCTCTCTCTCTCTCTCTGTCTTCTCTATATCTTCCCTCTCTCTCAAGGAAATGTGTGTACATTTACTATACAATTTTACCTTCCTCATCCCTATTCCATTAGTTTATGTGAGCATATAACCCAAACTGGTACTATTATATGGATAAAATAATGAATTAAATCCTCTGCTCACTTTCTCAAAAATTAAAAGAAAACATTGTAGGTGCTAAACAAGTCTGCAGCTACCCTCCCCCTCTTCCCCAACCCTTTCCTAGCAACAAAACAAAGAACAAGGTTGTCTGCCAAAAGCTTGATGATGAGTCATCAGTACCTGACATGTGAGGCTCATTAACAAAAGATCAGTTTTAAGAATCAATGATCAAAATTCCGATATGATAATCAACTTATCAACTGTTCCATAATCACTTCAATATCGAATTGATAATAGACATCGTTCCAGCTATACTTATAGGTTAGGGCCATAGTATTATTTGTTTAGTTAAGACTGCATCATTCAAGGGTAAATGGTATGTACATAGTAATTTTTTTTAAATATTGTAGAAAGATCAATGTTGCTGTCTCAAAAATGTTTGTTGGTTATTAAAAACTAACTTTTTCTCTATGCATACACACTTTTACAAAATGATGGCTATTTCTCTAATTTCATAAATATGAACCTTAGCAGTAAACAATTTATAAATTATACTAAAAAGTAAATTTGTATAAAATATTGAGTAAACACCCACATGTTCTGATTGGTAATCTAACATAAGCGTTAAAAAATTACCTTGACTCACTCTTTATTTCTTTATATTAATATGTATGAAATAAAGTGCATTGAGCAAAAAAACTGGTATTAAATAAAATGATAGAATATTAGGAAAATGGTAGAGCACAAATAAAAGTAAAAACACTAACACATATTTACACACACACATTTCGATGCTATTATAACATCTTCCTCAGGAAGTCAGTCTACTACTACTTCCTGAGGAAGATGTTATAATAGAATCGAAATATTGATGTGTGTGTAAATGTGTGTTAGTGTTTTTACTTTTATTTGGGCTCTACCATTTTCTTTATTTCTTCAGTAATGGAATCAATTAATTTATATTGAAGATATAAATGTATATCAATAAGTCAGGTGTACATTCATTTAAAAAACTTTTTTTTTTTAGAAAAATTAATACTTTTGAAAAAGCACCGCAAAGTAAAATAATATAGGTAAATATATCTTAGTTTAATATACTATATCATAACCATTTTAATTTTTAATTTTTTTTTTTTTGTTAGTCAACCCATCCTGATGTAACTGTGGTAGCATTCCTCATCTTCCCAGCTAAGACCAATAATTTTAATGTGGAAAGTTTGCGAGGTCATGCAGTCACAAAGAGTTTGCGTGACACAATCAATGATATTCAACTGAAGATTGGGAAGAGGATGTATGAAGTTTGTCTCAGGTAAGAAAGTACTCAACTAACTAAACATACTTTTGGTAAATAAGGAGTTAGTTAAGGTTTTTCAACAGTTGAAGTGGGTTTACCTTTGCTAAGATCACACATAAGACCTTTGTGTTCACCCAACTTAAGAAATTAGTACTACCAATCTTTTCCTTACAATACTGTCATTTATTAGTATTTTTTAAAGAATTAAATGAAAATATTCATTTTCAACAAATATTAATGTTAATATTATAAGGAACCTACTTGGTAGAATGACGATTGATTGATACACTTCTTAACTTAATCAATTGTCATTCTACCAAGTACGTTCTTTATAATATTGATTTCATATTTCTCCTTATTACAAATTAAAATTAAGTTAACTAAAATATTAATGTCCTAATTTTAATGAAAACAATGCCTCAAAGCATAAGGGATTAATTCCAAAACATACAATTTCATAAATAAAATCCTATGTTGGTGGATACCTATTGTATGTGTTTGTACCAACACTGAATTTATTATCTGCTCACTATTTTAAATCAAAGAATCCCTTGTCATTTCTTGTGAAAACAACTGTATAGTAAAAGTTGAAAAGAATAAAACTAATGCTGCAACACTTTTGGATTGTACATCAACATTTGAATTTTAAAACTCTCTTAATCTAGGTTTATTTTCTATGCATATTCATATAATTTATAAATGGCTTTGAGGTATTGTGATCAGACTCTCTTGCTGCTGACTTAAAGGTCCTGGGTAAGATCTCTGGCTGGTACCGGGGAATTTTTTTTGGAAGGAATAATTTCCATACTCACCAAAGTTTGGTTAGTAAGACTTAAGTAAGGTTAGGATCTTTATTGTTATATTCACTATCATCATCCCATCACCTCATTGAGAAATGGAAAGAGCCTCCATGAAAAGGATGTACATTTAGTACATTTGGGCGTCCCCTGGGCAACAATACATTAGTACTGGCTAATCTTTCCTTAAACTGAGCTACAGATTGATGTAGCACAGACACGCCATTATTATGGTTGTCGTAATCACTATTATTATTATCATTTATTTTATCTATTATTGTTTGCTCTATAAAATGATACATCAATATTTTACTATAACAGAACAAATCTACTTTTCATAAGTAAATAAAATATTTTTATATGTTGAGAGACTTGTTGATAATATAAATGTATCCTACATTAGTGCATCACACACACTGCATTTACATTGATCATCTCTTCATAATTTTTACACTATAGCAGAGGTGGGTAACATATTTTTCAATGTAGCCACAGATGTGGGATTGAGAAGTAAAACTTGCCACAATATATAAAAATTTAAAAACTAGGTTTCTCAAGCTAACATTTAAAACAACACACTGTTTGAACACGTCAAGGCATGTACACTTTGACTACCCAATTACCCAATTACAACTAACTCGCAAGCAAATTAAAAAAATTGTTCAATGCTAATGTAAGACAATTTAATGCAAAATATGAGTCATTCTGTTTGAAGGCCAAGATAAAACTTAAGTATCTTGAAAAGGGAGTGGAGAGGAGTATTGGATGACAGTATTGTATTATTGACTCATTCAGAATGCAGAATGCTTCCAATGATATGCAGAAAACCTCAAGTTACAACTAGCACACACCTTAAGGAAAAAGTTTATTTCAGTGTGCGAGCTAGCAAGCTCAAATTCGCCACCCTTTTATGACCAATTTGCCACATGTAGTGATTGAGGACAGGGTTTTATACCTTGTCACTAGAGCCAGCAAGCTTTTTATGTTTGTTTATTATTCTTAATGTTGCCATCATTTGAGAATGTATAATGCTTCCAAAATTTCATTTACCCGGTTCTTTGGGGTGTACAATAATACTTGATCATGTTATATGTAAATGCAAGGGGAAGGAATAAAAGCAAATTTCAAAGATCCTAAAGAAGACAAAGAAAAGAAGAATATATAAAGACACTTAGAGATAAGACCTTCTGCCTTCAGTTATGAAAGATCTCTCAAGCTTGTGCGATTTTCATTCTGTAGTTATCGCTTCAATGTGTATAATGTCATCACTCATATATTGATTGTAATGGTGTGCAAAGCTTCGAAAAGTCAAAGTCGAAGGTCAATCTCCTTTGAATATTCGAAAAATTTCGAAGGATAAAACTTTGATAAATTATCAAATGATTTACTTTGAACTTATTATATATTACATTTTTCAATATTTAATAATTTTAAAACGGTTACTAAACATAAGTTACTAGTCAGTGTTAAAATTAACTTAACTAACACAACATAAGCATTGATCAAAAACGGGTAAGTAAATGTTAATATAATATATTTACTATCACCAACATAATTTTGTAAAAAATAAAAATACCTATAAAGAAATAACACCATGGTCACTGGTATGAAACAGAGAAAGCACTTTAGGTGTGCTATCATCACATCTTGCGTCTAATGTTCGGTCCTTAATATTATATCTCTTTGGAATTATCTGTGACAAATTTACATGTGCATTTTGACAAATAAGTTTTTCATAGCTTCTTCGCATTTTCTTTATTATTCAAGATGGCTGATACGGAAAGTAGGAAACGAAAATAGAATTCAATTTAAAATTATTATCAGAGAAATGCAGATAAAAAGACATGCATATGTAAAGTTTGCAAAATAATATTATAAACTCCACTATATAAGTAAAGATTAAAACTTAATCTAGAATAAAATAGCCAAAGTTATTACTTATGCGTTTTAGTGAGGATTACTCCATCTAGATATCATATTCTGAAAATTGAAAAATGACACCTGGACACACGAATCAAACCCAAATAGAGTCTAAGGTCCTGGATTTGATTCCCATATCCAGGTGTCATTTTTCAATTTTCAGAATAAAACTTAATTGATAAGTTACTAAGCTTATCAGTAAGCCTGTGTACATTAGTTATTAATATAGTCCTTAAGTAACAAATAAGGAAATTTTCCTAGACCTTGTTACTGACAAGATCTAGAAAAATAATTAATTTAACAATTAAAATTGGCGTTAAGTGACAACAAAAATTTTAGCTAGCTTTGACTTCGACTTTTCTTCACAAGTTTCAAGATTTGCTTCAACTTCACTTTTCATTTAAAAAGTGGCCTATGTACACCCCTTAATGGATTGTGTTGAAAATACTATGATAGCTCAAATATTTTGATAAATTTTCATGGTGATTACTCCAGTGTGTACGATGTCATCAATTTTTTACACATATATATATATATATAAATCTATTTAAATATTAAGATAGCTCAAATGTTTTGATAGATTTTCATGATGAAATTAAATTAAAAAAATTAATAAATTCTTCAGGAACAAACTTAAAGAAAATAATATAAAGGAGTATAATGAGAAATGTCAAAAGTGTCTTGTGAAAGCAACCATTGTGTATAATTTCTAGGGAAAAGATTTTTGGGCACTAAAAATGTTTAAAATAAGCAAGCAAACAAGCATTAAAAACTTGGGTTTTAGGCACCCACTTAAGTAGAAAATTTACACAAAATAAATATTGTAATTTAATTTTACTAAAAGTTATTTTCTACATTCTAAAGGCAATTCACATTGCTGATAGTCCCTAGATTCTTTTTTAGTTTTTCAGAAGTGAAATTGGTTTTATTGTCATATATAAAGGGTGTATGGTTTGAAAATATTTTTTTAAAGTTTATTTCACACAATGTCAAGAGAAAAAAAATGTTCAAACTTTTCTCCTGCAACATCATTTTGTTTCTTCCCAAAATGTATGACATTGCTCCCATTCTCCATCCGGGATTTCATTTCAATACTCGTTCCAGTTTTGTTATTGCTGAGGAAACAAATTCATTGGATTGCTTCACTCTTTCCTGTATTTGACACATCCTCTTTACTGATTTTGTTAAAAGGAGGCCCCTATGATGTGATGGCCCCAGGTAGGTTACCAGAATGGTATTTAACATAGGCCAGATCAGCAACAACACTATTATAGGATGTAATAGTCTTTAGCTCCCTTATTAAAACAATACTTTTTTCATCAAATGAGTGGAATACCTCAAATTAAGAATCATTATTTGAATACAGGATAAATTATACTAACCATTAAAAAAATCATGCAATTTATTTTAATCAATAAATTGGTTTATATTAGTTTTTAATATTTGTAGATAATAGTGTGATATTTTGTATGGGCACCATATGAAGAAGAATAAATTAATAAGATTGTTTCAAACTATAACATACTAGTACAAATACACACTAGTAGACTAAACTGCTAAAACATAGTGGGAAGTATAAATCCCATGAACTACGAAGATAAAGTTTTATAGTAGTTTTGTTATATAGCTATTGAAAAAAAAGCACATGAATAGCCATTTCATAATGTCTTAAATAGTGTTTATTTTATCAAGCATAATATCACTACGGCCCGTATGCAAGAATGATGCTAAGCATGGCCAAAGTTCTGGGCTAGCACTATCAAAGCATGGGCTAAGTCTGACAGAATCCTTGCTAGAACATCTGGTGAGCAGTCATGTGATAAAATCATACACTGATAAATAGAGGTACCATACACCAGTGGGAAATAAAATTCTCTACATCCACCTTTTAACGAGGATGAGTGAGAATATTTATTGGAGCAGATCAAGACCCACACAATTATAGAAAGTAAAAAAACGGATGTAGGGGGTTTAACTGCGAAGACCAGAACATGAGAAAAAATAACCAGGAATTTCAACTCTACTGGTAATTAACAAAAGGTGAGTGATTTTCTTAGACCTTTCATTTGAATCTGTTATACTATACTGATGAATATCAAAAAATAAGTTGGTTTTTTAAGAAAAATTAATTGCTAGTAAAATAAAATCTTTAAAGTTCTTCACGTTCGTGATACACACCTCGAAACAGCTTGCTTTCGTTTATGCGCAAATATCAAGCTATAGTATGATTTTGGTTGGAAGAAAAGTAGAAGTTTCTTAATAAATTCATTAAAACTGAGGAAGGGGGTTCACAAATTACGAGCATTCAATAAAAATATATCTTTGTCATTATAAGCTACATTAAAAAAA
>CABEEJ010002041.1:86829-112723 GCA_901482245.1 Timema douglasi
TATATATATATATATATATATATATATATATATATATTTTAATAGGTCAGGTAGATATTAACCTTTCATATCATTGTTTCAATGCAGGGCAATTAGGTTGTCACTATAAATACTTTTTTATCACTTTAAAGTTTAGTTGCTAATGTAGTTCTTCATTTATTTTTTTAATGAGCTATTAATTTTAAGTGTTGTTGACAGAGTGATCACAGATTGGGAAAACCTGGAATTATGCTTGAATTTTGTGCATAAAAAAATAGAGAAAAGTTCTTGGTTTTGTGGTCTTTTAGGAATTCAAAATATCTTAAAGGGTAATAAAAATATCAACAATTTTCTGGAGCTGGACCACTCAAATTGCTTCTAGTGGCACCCATTGTTCAATCATTTGCCAGGGGGAAACAGTTTCAAATATATTCCATAAACATTTAATTTAAAAAAATCCAGGCAACGGCCACTCTAAATAGATTCTAGAGGTATCCAAATTTCAAAAGCATTCTTGGGAGGAACACACTAAATATCTTGGAAAGGAGTCTAACTTTCAAAATGTTTCCACATGACAGCCACTCAAAATCGTTTCTAGGGCCATTCGATTTCAAACATTTTTTATGTTAAGTTCTCAAACTCCTCTTTGAATTGGAGGTCAATTTTAAAAAAAATCTTTTTCTTCTACCAACCTCTTTACACAAATAAAGTTCTGCCACCACTGGGCATAACACATTTGTATACATACTACTGTTTAATTAGACTAATATCTACTCTTGCCTTATTACACATCAACAGAGGAATACTGACTTTCTAATCCAGACCTTAAAAATGTGTGATAAGGATTCAGAGTAATTCCATGGTTGTACCCCAAATTGTTTTATTATTTTAAGGGGAATGGAGGCTTGTGGCATAGTTGCCTTTCTGGAGATATTTAAAACTTAATTTTTACAAAGATCCCTCATGAAGTAATTTAAAATGTTTATAGACATAATTGAAGTTGAAGATGCTATTAATTGTGTAGGACTCCAATGATATACTTACTAACCAAGGCATCATATATAAATTATTATCAACAAGATATCAGGTACAAAAATTTTTCTAGTGTGTTCAACACACCTCTTATGAAATATTTTCATTCATAATCATTTGTTTATTGTCTCACAATTGTAGGAATATAAGCCTTTTAAAATATCATAACACTTTTTTGCCAGTAAAACAGGGAATTATGCTTGAATTTTATATTGTTTGAGTGGCCACTGTGTTTGAGCAGTTTATTTATTATTCAAGTTAGAATGGAGGAGTAGGATGGAGATGTTGTGTGGAAAAAGGATGATAGAAAAATTGGAGGGAGTAGAGTGGGGAAAACCTACAAAATAGGTACTTCCTAGGTTAAGGAGGGGGTGGGAGTTTACACAGCTATTCTTTCAGTTCAGCAGAATTTAACTAACACCTGTATTACTGAAGAAGAACTAAATCGCTTTGACTATTTATATATTTAAAAAAATAAAATATTACTATGTATATATTAGAGATAGATCGTTTGAATCCTCGAATCCCTCAAATCCTATGGTATTTGAGGGATTTGAGATTCTCATCAAAAAAATCTCGAATCCAAATATGAAGGCCTTGACTAAAACTCCATGCAATTGGTAGGAGGAATAATTAAATTAACTAGTGAAATTGGGAAAACACGAAAATTTGGCTTCACTTAGATAAAAACTAAAACAACAAAATCACCAAATAAAATATGAATCATTTGTCTACGATATACTAATTTTCTCTTGGGTGTCTTCTTTGTTATTGAAACGTTATGAAAAAGACAAATAAATAAACATAATGGGAATTTTCATTTGTACCAACTACTAATCCTTCTAAAAAAAGGTTTTGTTCACTGTGCCACTTTCCTTTAAAAATATTTTCACTTTCTCCGATAAGTATGTGCACCCGCCACCAGGCTACCTAGGAAAATTAACAGGCGCGTTTAAGACGGTTTAGACAAACCTTAACTGACCACAGAATTAAATTTTAAAAACTTAAATAATATCAGCTAACCGTTTTATGTTTAGATGGGCCTTGACATTAACTCTTCAGTGAAAACTAAAAAGTGAAAAGACTACTACCATTCATAGTTATCTTTGATTTAACCGATTATTGTTTTAACCTTTAGAAGTTTACTCTATGTTTTGGTTTGGAATTATTATACTTTTTAGAAACTAACATGTTATTTTAACTCCTAGTGTGTTTTCTGTCATTAAATATATAATCCACATAGTTCCTAGTATTAAAGATGTCTAGTGAAGTGTGGGACAGCTTTAACATTTCCCAGACAAATGCATACTATGCCAAATGCAGGTTTTGTGGGACTTTGATATCTAGGGGGGTAAATCCCACAGTACCCGTGCAATGAAAAAACATTTGAGGACACATTCACTTGAAATATTTGGCAGTTTTTTTTAACTTTAACATTTTATTTATGTCCATTTGTTTGTTTGAAAAAAATAAGGATTTTTGTCAATCTTTTTACTTTTATTAAACGATGTATTTTTGAAGATTTGTGGATTTTAATTTAGATTTGAGATTCGAAAGAAAATTTTGGATTCGGATTCAATAAATATAGGATTTGACCCATTCCTAGTATATATATATATATATATACACACACACACACACCTGGGGCTCTTATGTCCCAATTTTTCACACTTATGAACATAATGCCATTTTGTTTAAATTTACTATTATATTTACGATAGAAATGTAAAAGGGTCATTCTAATTGGCCCATGAAAATTAATTTAATGGCCATAAGATATCATTGTGGGCCAGTGAAGCAAGTGAAAAGTAAACTTAGTTTATCTTGTTCATTGAAACAATAAATAAAAATAATCCCACATGCAGCCATATATTAGCATAAGTATGGACGCCTGTCGAAACTTTCAGTTAGACATTCAAGTAAGTCTTTGGGTCTACTACAAGTGGTGTAGGGGAAGATGTACTCACTCCCAATATATTAGTTTTTAGTATTTGGGATAAAGCAATGCGAATTTAGTGAAATGGCTGCCCAAATGCATAGTATCTTATGATAATATCCAGAATACTTTCAACTGTCCTTTCAATTACTTCTAACGCATTGATCAAAGGCATGCTGTTTATTATTATCTTACGCTCTGTTACTTTACTGCATTTATAAACAACTAAAAAATATGGAAAATTTGTTATTTTTCACTCTATTATATTGATACCACTAATACTTCCAAGTATGAAATAGTACAGTATTGGTCAAAAAACCAGCTAAAAGTCTTAACATAAAGTTTAATAATGCTAAAAGCAGCTATAGAAAATAGTTAGTTTAAAAAAATTACTATAAGTTAGAACTCTTGTTTATGTCTTATGTCAAGTGGTAGTGTATTTAGATGCTTTTACGTAATGTCCCAAAAAGAACTCATGTCTTCTCTAGCAGGCTTAAACTCTTGTTAGCAACTTGATTGCTTATCACTAGTTCCTTGCCAAGAGGCCAAGATAATAATATTGGATAGTTCAGTTCACATGCTGTTAAAGTAAAAACTAAAGAAAAAGCATATGCTTGTCAGACTATCACAACATTCAAAACATTTATTTAGAAGGAATTTATGAGTTAGCTATGACGATATCAACTTTTGCTGCTTTTTTTTCGATTTTCTAAACCCTTTAAACACCCTCAGGCTGATTGATACTTAATCAACTACAACACATTTTTGAAAGACAGCCCAATTCTCAGAGAACTGATTAACTTGAAAGGATGATATACTTGAACTTTGCTTAAAACAAATAAATGGTCCATTTCCTTTGTTTGTGCTGTATGTTATTCCGTTTACATGTTCATATCTAAATGTCCTATCATTCTATACAAATTTCCTTTTTCTCCCTTATGTTTTTGGGTTTCCTCTTTTAGGAAGTTGTGTTGTGCGTTTCACATTCCTTCCTGATGAGATCCAATATAATAAAATCTAGGTCAGGGGATTGGGTGGTAATGAGTGATTTTCTTTAAGAGGCAGCCAACCATTACCTCTTTAACCAATGGCAGCATTTTAAAGTGTGAACTGTACTCTTTTCATTGTAAAAGCCATATTGTGTTAGTTCCCTTTATTCGTTTCTATATACCTTTCTTGTGCCTTATTCCAAATATAATACAATTAATTCTTAAACTGAGTATCACTGACCTAAACCATTTGACCTATGTGGATTATTCAATGTTGTAACAGTTTTTATGTTGTTGAGGTTTTAACAATACATGTAATGGTTTCACATTGTGTCATTGTTAGCCCGTTGTTGTTTTTGTCACCACATCTTACTACTCAACGAGGCTATCCGCATATTTATATGTTGGAGTGTGAATATTAATAGTAGTATCTTGAAGAAGTGTACCCGCATATTCGTTAAAAAAAACTTGGTGAAACTATTTAAAAGAAATTAAAAGCACCGAAGTACAGCTAACCTTAGTTTGATACCCAATCTCCTCGTTACCTGAAAACTAGATTATACTTATCAAGTGAATCTGTCTGACGCCTTTATGCACATACTCACCTGTATGAGCAATGTATAAACTACATAAACTGTTAAAAAATACTCTAATACAGTCAACGCTCAATATCTCAGACTTCGGATATCTTGGACAAAATTATGTTCCGAAAATAAAATTTTATTTAGAAACACGTCAACCGCATGCTGCCAGGCTAAAGATGTTACAGAAGTAGTGTAATGCAGGAGGTTGGTGGAGCTCTTGCAATGCAGCGTTACTACCTCTCCCATATTACCCCCACGTGTGAACACCATAAGCTTCCATTCATGCCACACCAGTTGAGAGAAAACCATAGTCAAATGAACCTGTGTCTAACAATGGCGTCGAACAAGAGAAAGTGTGTTTCTTTGAGTGTTGTAGAGAAACTGAAACTTATTGAACAATTAGAGTTCGGCGTTTTTGTGGCAAATGTGTGTAAGGAATATGGCATTGCCAAACAGTTTCAGGCATAAGAAAGAACAAAGATAAGTTGAAGACGTGTTCTTTGCATTGTGATGTCATAAAAAAGTTTCCAGTAGAAAACGACTGACGTTTCCTAGTGACACAAGCCTGGAAAAGGCTGTACATAAATGGTATGTGCAAACACTGTCTAGCGGGGTCATAATCCATGGTGTGGAGCTTTTGGTGGCAGCTGAGACACTTTCTAAGCACATGAACATTGAATTTAAAGCAAGTGATGGCTGGCTGTATCGTTTCCGCAACTGGCGTGGTATTGTTAATAAGAGAATGTTTGCTGGAGCGCTAAGGGCTGATAAAGCTAGTGTTGAGCCATTTATAACACGACTTTTCACTCTAATCAAGGAAGAAGTTGTGAGCAACTATACAATGCTGACGAGGCTGAGCTGTTTTGGCGTTCGCTACCTGAAAACACGCAGGCTTACAAGCACGAGGGCACTGTACCTGGACAAAAGCTTAGCAAAAAGAGACTTTCGGCCAAATTGTGTGCAAATGCAGATGGAAGACATTGCCGTGAATCAGCTATAGTCGGCAAATCACGCCAGCCTTGTGTGCTTAAGTCTCCGCTGGATGACCTGCCTGTACATTATACTAACTCCAAAAATGCATGGTTCACACAAGTAATCACACAAGACTGGTTTCGAAAACAGTTTGTTCCTGAAGTGCGACGATTCCAAATTGAGATTCTAAAGATCTCCCCTAGTGACGTCAAGGAAGTTTTACTTGTAGACAACGATTCATCCCATCCAACTAAGAAGATGTGTAACAGTGATGGAAACATTAAGTGCCAGGCATTGCCTTCCAATACCACCTCACTTATCCAACCAATGAATCAGGGCGTTATTTTGACATGCAAGAGATTGTATTGAAAGAAGTTTCTTGATGAAGTGATGGTGGTACTGGAGGAACCTCAGGACAAAGAAGAGGACATGTGAGGGCAGAGAACATTGCAGAACATCTGCAACTACAGCATCAAGTTAGCAATTTTAAACTGGGCCTCTGCTTGGAATGAAGTAAAGACATCCACGCTTGTTAACTGTGAACCCATGCGCAGAGCAAGTAAATATGTATAGAAATATAGAGTCATTTTAACACGTATATTTATTATAGTAAACAAAAGATAAATTGTCATAAATACAGGTTTCACAAGATTGAACAAATAGCAAAGAGTGAATAAAGAATGTAACATTTACACAGTCTCACTTGGTAGATTTTGTTATTAATAGGTATCCATAAAACATGATGAATCCACAGCTGATATTTCCAGCTGATTGGAGGCTATGAAACAGGTGTCACAAAAGTACTACTGCTGGTCTTATTCCCCTATGGTACTGCCAGCATAATATAGTTCATTGATAACTATAAATATCTATGCTAAATCAAAACCTAATCATAGGCTAATATAAAAATAGAACAATTAGCGCGGACCCCACAATGAATCTAAGGTAATTTCTTTGGGTAGCGCCATTAAGCCAATACTCAGCTAATTCACAGTTTTTCAACATTTACATAAAGTCCTAAACTTGTTTTTAAAGTAAACAGACATCCGGGTAGTAGCCCCCAATATAAAAAACTAATGTTCATGACGTTTAGGACGTCATGACTAGATTCGGAACGAAGGAGGAACGAAGGAGTAACGAACTCGTGACTCAGACTAAGTCTCAACACTAACATTCTTAGCCAGAAGCTTTAATGTAAGAACAGTGCCATGTGACACATAAATAATCTTAGCAAACATCTATGCTCTAGTTAGACATACCAAATTTAGTAAACCAAAACAAAAACTATTCTTCTAGAAACCAAACGAGGCTTCTCATGAAATAAAAGACATATAGTTTTCCTTTGAAGAAGGATGCATAAGTTACATTACTTTACAAAAGTCCTAGTAGCAAGGACTTGGCCACGACGACAGGATACCAGTACAGCTGAACGCGTCGTCCATGTCCACGGTGAATTGAGTAGGGCGACCCCTTATCCCATTGTCACGGCTGAAGGTAGCGAATCTGACGCCGCAGTCGCCATGGTCCTTCGTGACGGCGCCGGGCGGCGAATACTCCGTGTAGTCTTGACTCACGGTGAAACTTTTCTACGAATCTGACGCCGCAGTCTCCATGGTCTATAGTGTCGGCGCCGGGCGGCGAATATTTCTTGTTGTCTCGACTCGCAGTGAAATTATTCTACGAATCTGACGCCGCAGTCTCCATGGTCAATAGTGTCGGCGCCGGGCGGCGAATACTCCTTGTAGTCTCGAGTCGTTGTGGAATTATTCTACGAATTGCTATCTCTGGACGGCCCATATATATACCAAACCTGGCTAAGACAGGGCGAAAAAGAAATGGAAAATAAGAATGTAAGAACCAGACAGAAATAAAGGAGAATAAACGTGGGGAGAAAAGGAAAACAAAAGAACATTATTAAAGGTTCTTCAAATGACCACCAGTATCTCTGTGTGCGCAACAGGTGTAAGCGTCGAATCTTGACCTCCAGTCTCTTCTCCAGCTGCGTTTAACAAGCGTGCACGTGTAAGGTCGGCCATGGTTGATAACCTCGTGTTTTTTAAAAGAATGATATCTGCAGACATCTGGCTGGGGTGAGCTTGTTCATAAACATATTATATCATAATATATCTGCATTAATTTACTTATTTAATATCCACTATTGTTTTTATGAGAAATAAGGATATAGACATCTTTTTTAACATTTTTCGTGTGTGTACACCACGTGGCCGTAGAACGCCCGTTTATGAATTATTATCCACCTGGAAAAGCGAAGTGTTAAAGTCTTTAGTTCATAAAGACAATAATATTAGCCTTCTTCTTTGATATTTAACACTGTAATTATCAAAAGACAATATTTTTGATCAACCACGTGTTAGGAGGTTAGACGATAGGTAACTTTCGTAGATCAGAAGATATAACTTTAGAGACAGATTATATTAAATATGCTGATTTAATTTCTGTCTCGCATAAAATCCCAAAAATATTAAATATTTCCTTGTAGCTGTTCAACCATTTGGTTGACACGCTACAACTGCTGGAATAAACTTCTTTTTGACAGAGATGTGGAGCATAATTTAGAGAGTTGTGAGGTCAGTGATTACCATCAGATATTGTTAGATGGTGGTGAAACTGTGACGGTAATGTGAATATCCCTCCCCGCCCCTTCTTACTTCTGCGCAGCTGTCTGGTGCAGCGCTGTAGAATATTTACTGAACCTGCCACTAGAGCTGCGCCAAGCAGGTGGTGGTGAGCGAGTCTGTCACTCAGACACTCTTGTGACCACTCTCTTGCAAGGCGCAAGGAACCGAACGGGGAAAAGAAAGAGGATAACTTGGATGTATCTCACCGAGAAAAGAAATAAACTATATTCTGAAGTTCAACATGTGTGTTTCAATCAGTGGGTTTTGGTTCAGCAACGCATTCAACATTAAAGAGAAAACTAACAGGTTCATGGAGTGTTAAGAGCGAGGGAGTTTAGCAAGCACAGCAGTTCCATGGCATCAGAGCAGCACAATGTGTTTCAAAACTGGGCCCATCGAACAAAACATTCGAGAGTAGCTAGATGGAGAAGATGGAGACCTTGGCTACAAGATCCCGACAGAGGAAAAGATCTCTCGCGATTTTCTATCTCCTACCACCACGGACCAGAATACAGACAACGAGGAGGAATTACACTCCTTGTCTAAGTCAAAGCTGTCAAGTGCTCATGAAGCTCTAGATATACTTATTGGTGTCATAGATCCGACTTCAGACCCTGAGCTACAGCCATTCTATAGACACTTCAGGACTGCATGTGAGATAATTGTTCGGAAGCAACATCAAAAAATTCACAGAAAAAGATTGACAGCGTCTTCAAACCTACGTCTGCTGAGCAAAATATTGTCACAACGTCACACCAATAACCATCATGCTCCTATAATATACCTAGGCCTACTAAAAGAAGGTGTGAATCAGACTCTGACTAAAATATTGATGTTAGTAAGTTAGTGTCAATTTTATTGTTCCGTATATACATTACAGTATATAGATAATTTGCCAGTAGTAGTATAGGCCTATTGTAATTTCAACCTTCCCCATTCCAATACCTATCTGTGTTATTTGTGTATGTATCTTATCTGATATGTATAGTTTACCTGGTCACATTAAAATTTAATATTACTTTAGATAAATATCAGTTTTCATTCTTTAGGCACAACTTTATTTCCCCTTGATAAGACAGACTTTTCATAACTCGGACAGACCCCCGTCCCCTTTAGTATGAGTTATCGAGCGTTGACTATATATATATATTAAAGACTGTATCAGTGGGCATATAGACTTAATATCGGGCTCATGGGTTTTTCAGTTGATGGGAATCTTGGCAGAAAGAAGGGGACATTTTCTTAAAAGGTTTCTCACTCTTGCCATATAAATGTGAGCCCATTTCTCATAGATCCTGCCATCTTCACTTTACCCTGCTACTGTGGTTATAATCCATATAGTTTGTATGGGTAGTGTTAAGCATTGTGTGTGTGTGTATTTAATTATAATGTTTCATGACTTTCACTATAATCATCAAAGTAGAACAGACTTTTTTTAAGCCACATTCAGGTTATAAGCACACACACACACACACACACACATATATATATATATATATCTAATCAGCGTAATATATATATAAGGAAAGTTAAATTTACAGGAAAATTGAATAAATGTTATTTTAAATAGTAAAAAAATACTATATATATATATATATATATTTATATATAAGCATAATCACCCAAAATATGCAATAATATGCACACTTAAACTTGGTAGGTTTGTTAGATGTTACATAGAATACTTTTTTATAAAGCTGGAATATCATTATATTAAAGGAAACTAACATGCAAATATGCCATATCTGTGGCTTTGAAATGATTTACATTTTTCAGGTCATAGTCTCACACTGTAAGAAATTAAATATTATGATATTCTTCCAATTTGAATCAATGTATTCATCAATATTTAAAGTGTTTAGTTAGTCAATATTTTCCTTTTTCATTTTATCACAGGTTTTGGTTGCTTCATGCAGGACCACATAGCTGATCCAATGAGTTATGGAATATATGTTGTTGACCGTCGCTATATTTCACTTGAAGGTACTGTACAGCAGCTTGCCCAATACATGTATGACTTTGCGAGATTAAATAGACGACAGCGTATAATTCAACGTAATCGCACTGAACGGCTTAGTGACATGTTGGACTGGAGAAACCTTGGAATTGTAAGTAATAGAAATAGGTACTTGGCAAATATTTTATTTGAAATTTCTAGCTATAAAAAAAATGTAATTTTATGTATTTATTATTTGTTGTGTAATAGGGGTGTGCGAAGTCCACTTTTTCAATTCGAAGTGAAGCCGAATCAAATTTCAAATATTTTCTTTTAGTTGTTTTATGATTGAAAAAATATTATATTGTTGTTATTTATATAATTTAATGCACTAAAATTACTTGGAAAATGTTCTATTGCACCATTTTTTGCAATATTTTGTGTTAATCTGACATTAAACTATTATCACAACCTACAATTTAATTACTACAGTTTTTTTCTATATGAATATTAATCTGTAGTGTATAAAACCGCTCAGAATGGCTATAATTGAAACTAAATGGAGTATTTTAGCTGTCAATATTTTTATTGGTGAAGTTTTGAAGCCAGAATGTGTTTCAAAGTGAAGTCGAAGCTGAGGTTTGTTTTGAAGCCAAGATGAAGTTTCAAAGCTTTACACACCGCTATTGTGTTAGTGACTAATAAGGGCGTAACATTAAGAATTTTTAACATTTGTAAAGTTATGCATTACCTAAAGATACATTCTTTTAAATGCTTAAAATATATCCATCTGGGATAATATGCAATTGACATACCTGTGCTAGCATGTAAATTTAATGAAATGCTACACGCATTCATGTGTGAAACATTACAAATAGCCTAAATACACAGGGCTATTCCAAAATCAACCTTGATTGGATGGTAGAAATAAACCGGTTGCTATAGCGACATGGCGCACTACGTGTAGCAATCAGAATAGTGTTATCTCGCCAAATATTAACCCACAAAGTCCCATTTGTTCATTTATGCACGAGTAGCAACAGAGTAAACATGGACCCTATCATCAGCACTTCCATCTTTGAGATCCATGGCGTAATTCATTTTCTGTAAGTAGGAAACTGTGCTGACAAGATTCATTGTTGATTGTGTCACTTGTGTATGGTGATAATGTTATGAGTAATAGGTCTGTGAGGGATTGGTGCAAGAATTCAACATATTATACATATTCAACATAATATTATATTTAGGTTTTGTATTTTATAAATGTGTTTGTATTAAAATAGAAACGTTAATTGAACAAGTCAAACCTCCACCTTCTAAATTGTCTTTATCTTTCAAAATAGCTGCTAACTGCAGCATCTTTTCTTCCTCATTACTATCACCTGAACTCAAAAAAGACATTTTGGAGAACGCCATCATAACTAAACTTCACTGGAGCAGATAAGAAAGAAACAACAGTGAATTCAGGAGGGGAGATAGGGACCATTGCTTAGCTTAGCTTAGCAATGAGTGTGAAACCAAATTCACAAAGTCTTAGAAGAGGACAGCACAGCACAGCAAAGCACAGCATAGCTTAGCTTAGCATTCTGTGTGTATCGGCCTTGAGATAGAGACCAGCATAGAATAGTTATAAAAATATCAAAGATAAATTTACATAAAAATGAAATTATATAATTAATTTAAATTAGTTGAAAAATGACACCAAGACATGGAAATTGAACCCGGGGCCTCTGGTTTAGCGCGCCAATGCTCTACCACTGAGCTGTCCTGGATCCATCTTCTACTCAAGGTCATTCTTTACTCATAGTTTAAGGCCGAGTCTGTGATGAACGTTTAGGAATCATTGGCTAGATGTGAGTGACCAAGAGTATTATGAGCTCTCAGAGGGCTGTTATACTGCCAAGTATATAATAAAAGTTTGTAATTTTCAAGTGAATGACCATGAGCACAGGATAAATCCTAGATAGCTCAGTGAAATAGCATTAGTGTGCTAAGCCAAAGGTCCTGGGTTTAATTTGAATGTTGAGGTGTCATTTTTTAACTAATTTGAGCTAGTTGAATTGTACCTCCTCGAAATTTGGACAGTGCTGTAATTACAATGATTTGCAACCTATGTGTTGGTATTCATTGGAACTATACAAGCAAAGCTTGGAACACAAAATGTTTGTTATCATAATTTAAATATACAAGTAGTATTCCAAAATCAACCTCTGATAGGCTTGTAAAAAGAGTTAAAAAAAACATACATCAAAAACTTCCATACATAACTGCATTACATTTCCACATACTTGCTATCCAACGTCGGACACTTTTACTGTGGCACCAGCTTTTACAATCCCTTTTCAAGGAACGGCGCAGCCAGAGAACTCATTTAGTTGTTGACTCCAGCCATGAGATCCTCATTGATTTGGAGGCCCTGAGTAGCAAGCCAGACCATCTTTCTGAAGGGATGGTAATTGCTTGGCGCCAACTCTTGGCTGTCAGGGGGGTGATTGAAAATCTCCCAGGTGAACTGTTGTTCAAGCCACGGTGTGGGGCCGCTCATTATCATGCTGGAAAGTGACGCCCTTGGTGACCATTCCACGCCTTTTGTTTTGGCTCAACTTGTGAAGCTTCTTCAGCATTTCACAATAAACCTCCGAGTTATTGTGATCTTTTGTGCCATTAATTCTTTCTAAAAAAATTCCTTGCAGTCCCAAAACACTGTAGCCGTCATTTTTCGGTTCAAAAATGTGTGTTTAAATGTCTTGGACTTGTTTGGAATGTCCTTACACCTCTGCATTCACGAACACAGCCCATGTAACATCCCCAGTCAAGATTATGTCGAGAAATTTGCCCTTCTCTTCCCGGTATTGCAGGAGGAACATAAGACTGAGCCCATTCTTTGAGCTTTGTGAACATCAGTCATTTGTTTTAGTACCCACCTTGCACAGAACTTGTGTATTATTATTGTTATTATTCTTACAACTAGCACCGCGTCTTACTACCCATTCATGTTATATGCACTTATACTAATGTATAATGGTAGAATTATTTTGAGATGAAAAGGAGGAACTACAGTTTAACGTGGGATCTGAACTATGGTGGAGGTCTGACATTTCCCAGATTCAGAACTTGTGGTAACCAAATTTTGGTGTGGCAGTTAAAACCAGATTATTACTCGAAATTTGAGGAAATTCATCAGAAAGATCTGAAATTGTGAAACGACAATTTTCACGCACAGCTAGGTTGACTTTTTGAACTAGTTCATCAGTCACAATTAAGTGTGATCAATGTCTCCCTTTGTCATGTGCCTCTGTGTGCCCATATCTGCATTTCTTAGGCACTGTGAAACTGGGGGGGNGGGGGGGGGGCATACAGGTACATTGCACCACCTGTCTCTTGCTTGGGGAGGCAAGTTTTAGAGCCAGTGACCAGTAACATTTAAAAAGCTTCAATAATATCAACCTTTATTTGAATGGCTCATTATTTCTTAATATGCATTAATGAGTCCATAATATATTGTTTTGTAGCTATGTAAGAGAAAGGAAAACAAGCATAGTCTATTTATAAGCAAACCTTTAATTCAAACAAGTTTCAATGTTTTCATCAATCAAATTATTACTCTAGATTGAAACAATGAATTAAAAAGCAGCAAAGAGCAAGCTGAAATAGTTATGACTGTACAATTATTATGTTCATGAAATTTGAATACTATTGGTAGCGAAATATCACTTTTTAAAGGCTGGGACCGATAAATTTTCTTTGCTTTGTTTTTACTTTATCTTTTTGATTTTCTTAAATACATAGATGTATACTTTTATTTAAACTATATACTGTATTGGGTTGAATATAGTATGAACTTGCAGATAATATGACATAACTAACATTTCGAAGGTGTTCTACATGAAAAATAAAAGGCATCAAACTGTACCTTGAGGTATAAACTTACAAACATGACGTAATTTTATTGGGCTCTCTAAATGCTTTTCTTGATGTGCAGAAACACTTTTTAAATCTTAATTAATTCTTTCCTCCAAAGTTGTATATTATTAGCCTTGCAAACATCAAACTTATTATAAGCCTGCACATTACTTGTTTGTTGTGTATCGCATATTTATCTTAATTTAAAATTCATACTCCAGCTTCTTTTCCTTCCCTCAGTTTACTTTAGACACTTGAGGACACCTTCTTTTCAACACAACCACTTGCTTGTGGATCTAACATTGGTTATTTTTAAACATCCGTAACACAGCACAGAAATATATATATAACCTGCCTTTGTAGGAATCTGCAGATTTTATTTTCAGTGAAAAATGTTAGACTGCACATATAGTTTGAGTATAGTTTTTGGTTTGATATTTTTAAGGGGGAAAAAATTGGGGTTAATACGATATATATATATATACATACAAACAGAGCCTATCAAAAAGTGTCTCAGTGGTAATTGTACTAAGTTATGTTAAAACACTTTTTGTCTACTACTTAAACTAATTTAGCATGGGCATGATGTCATTCGTTCCCCTCTATCCCGATAAAAAAACATTCTGGCGCAAATTAAAATTTCAACAAGTTTAATTTGAAGTGTGTTAGAACACTATCACATGTATTCATAATTTTATATTTTTCATATAAAGTTTCAGGAAAGTAATTTACTGATATCAACCAATACCTATTAACTTAGCATTTAAGGAGTATAACAATTCCAATGATTTCACTTCCACTTTCTAGACAAACTTAGTAAAAAAAAAGGCCTTGTTCCAATAGATTTATATAAACTCTTTTATTTTTAAATGTTTTTATCCAAGGAAGGCATTAGAAATATAAAGCATGTGTATAATTTCAATACACTGCTAACTAAAATTGAGCATTATCCCAGCCAAAGAGCTGGCCTTCATGTTCATATCTGAACAGATGTTTCATTTAATCATATTAAAATATTTCTAAATTATAAGAACAATAAATATTTAAACATGTATATTGTACCTTATTAGTCTCATATTAAAAACTAATTATGCTGAGCTCTCTTTGAGATTAACAAAAATGGTCCATTCATACATGTTACAGTACTATAGACAAGCCCGTATGAAAGCTCTACACACTTTATATCCTGAAATGGCATCTGAAGATGATGAAAGTAGTGTAAGAAGGTTTAACTTTCCCAGACCAATTTCTGAACCCCCTTCTCCTTCAACTTCTCGCCCAACAACTCCAGGGGGTTCTCTGCATGGCAGTGATGATGAAGATGAAGTGGATGAAGAGAAGGAGGTAATGTAAATATAAACCTGAGCAATGAAACACTTGTTATATATTTTGTTATTTGGACCTATGAGGGATGAACACACAGTAGAATTTAGAAAGTTACACAATAATTAAGATTTTCATTACTTGCATGCATCCCCAAATTTATTAAGGCTGATCAAGGTGCGCAAGCTGAGGTGGGGTGGTCTTGTGGTATGTATGGGCGATGACAGGCGTGTGGACAACATTTTGTTTTGGAAAGCTGAAGATTAAGGATCCCTTGGCAGACCAAGATGTTGCTGGTAAGATAATGTTGAACTAGATTTAAACGAGGTTAGGTGTCCAGTTAGGGATTAGGGAAGTGTTATAGAATTTGGTTTAATGACGAGCTTAATTTCTGTTTGCCATGAACTAATGAGTTTCTTGAGGACAGAGAGTTAGTTAATAAGTTATATAGTGTTGAATATTTTTATAATGAGTTAATAACTTCCATATTATATGTACCTAAGTTATAAATTTTGTTTGATTTATTATAAAATTATTTAACTTCATGCCACTTACTTAAGTAATATCATGTAATATTTACTGTTTGAGTTGTGTGTGTCACCAGGGGTGGATCCAGATCATTTTCATAGGGGGGAGGGGTCATAGTTACTGACAATGTTAGCTTTTTGCTTGAAGCCATTTAATAGTTTCTCATTAATATTTGATCTTATGTATGTTTTAAACCATAGCCATCCTCTCCTATTGTTTAAAAAATCTGATAATTTTTATAAAAAACTTGGAGTGGCCCTCCTTCAACATTTTTTTTGAAAAATTGTTCACTCTAGAAGCTATGAGTAGTCTTTGATTTGATTTTTTTTTTAATTAGATTCTTTTATAGGTCATTTAAAGTGTTCCTCACCTAGAAATTTTTGAAATTTGGATGTCCCTCGAATCTATTTAGAGTGATCCCTACCTTAATTTTTTTTACGGTAATTAGATACCTCAAGAAGATAATCTTTGATGTGCTCATCCACCAATACAATTATGAAAATTGAATTCTTTCAGAAAATTCAGAATTGTTCTCCCCAAGACATTTTTGAAGTTGGATGACTTTGGAAGCTAATTAGAGCTTTCCTCCCCTGAATTGTTCTGCTAGTTAGGCGCCTCTAGTCCAGTAGTTATTTGAAGTGGTTTTCTCTGGCAAATTTTTTACAATATAACTCATCTAGAAGTCCCTTGGAGTTTTATTTAAGGCCATATTTCAGCTTCATAGTCAATAATATCAGAAGATTTGAAATATATCTGCAGGGGTGGGGGGGGGGCATTTATTCCAGGGAGGGGCAAATTATTTCCAGGGGGAGGGGGCAGGGTCCCCCACAGTTCCGCTGCTATTGCTGTCCACACACATACTCTATATTTGGTATTCGTGGGTGAACTGCTCTCAGGCGATTATTAGTCTTCTTTGATGTGCTGTAGTCTATCATCTTTTTGCGGAACATTGTTCGTTACTTGTTATGCATGACAAATATTCTTATATGAAAACAAATATTATTTTTTTCACAGTCATATCGAACATCGAATAAATGTGGACGAAAATGCATGTGTGAACCCAGTTTAAGAGGTGTCAACACTTGAAAAAGATTAAAAATTGTATAAAATTTATCTGTGTTGTATTTTCTTTCTAAAATTTGAACTTTCGTTTATTTATATTTTATCAATTTTCTAACTTGAGCAGGGGGGTCAACTGACCCTTTGCCTTCCCCCCCCTCCCCCCGAATCCGCGCCTGTGTGTCACCACCCCTTCTCTACACCTAAAACTTGGGCCTATTCTCTGTCAGGATAAACTATGGTCGAGGATAGGGGGAGGTGATTGTGTATACCTGTGTGGGTTAATGATTGTCAAAGACTTGATTTTTAAGGTTTTTATTAGTGATTCTATCTTTAGTACAAAGGTGATGTTGGTAGTGATATAAGGATGAAAGAACCTGAAGAATATTCAAAAGCTTGTGACAAAACGAGGTGGTAATAGGAATAACCAATGGCCTGGTAGTTAGCCCAAATCCTGGTTTTTTTTTCTAAAATTATCTTCAATGCTATAATACACAATATGAGAAAGTTTGTGTGATTGTGTTGTACCATTTATCTTTATTATTTATTGTGCCTTTCCTTACACCTGATAATATCTTAACTGCAGCTACAGCTGAAACGTTCACCAAAATGACATTAGATTTGTATGAAAAGTGCCTGCAGAAACACTATTAAGAAACCTAATCTATTGGAAAACTAATTTATTACAACTCAATACTTGACAAATCAGTTTCACAATGTTTTATGGAGATGGAGGATTTGTGCATAGCATTAATAAAAAATTAAAATAAAACCATTATTATAAAACTAATGGTACAATAGAAAATTAAAATAACAAACTATGCTATGGAACATCAGTGTGGGTATAGTAGTGTTATTATTTGTGTTGGACCAGTCTAATTTGAGTCGCCTACATATCGTACAGATCACTGCTCACTACAGTTCTTAACTCTTTAAGTTCTTAGAAAAGTACTAGGGTTCGATCAGTCTGCTAGCCAGCCAGCCTTCCAATTGATTAAACAACCAAGTAGTTCTGCCAACATGATGGCAGTATCCTACTATTTTGTATAAGATTAATAACACCATCTATTTTGAGGGTCAAAAGCTTAACACACCATCAGGGAGGATAGGTACAGCCTAAAGAGTTCTAGCGGCCATAACTTTACTGATGTTAACGCTGAAATGTTTCTTTAACTCCATGTATGAACTTTTGATGTAAAATGTATTATAAAACTATTCATAAATTAGTAATTTAAGTAATCAAACTGTATACTTATTATCGCGAGTGGATAGAAAATATGTTGCTCTAATCTAATATATATGTATATATATATATATATATATATAAATAAAGAAAGAAAGAAATACATGTATACTCACACACACACAAACACACACACATGAGAGTTATCCGGAAAGTAAGTTCCATTATATTTTAAAATTTAAATATGTATCAAACTCTACAAACTTTATTGCTTTTTTTTAACATGGTCCCCACCATTATTGAAGCAACTTTCAAAATGTGTCACAAGCTTTTGTGTATCATTGTCATCAAAACGCTGAACACAAAGGAACTTCTTAAGGTGTAGGAAGAGATGGAAGTCGTGACACTCTATGGTTGGTGATCCAATTTTTCCCATCCAAATGATGTGATGAGATTTTGCGTCATAGCTGCACAGTGTGACCAACCATTATTGTAGAGCACAATTGGGCCAGAAATCAACATCCTGTGCCTTTTGTCCTGGATGTCACATCATAGTTTTTTTCAATGTCTCCCAATAAATAGCAGAATTTATTATTGTGCCTCAGAGTAAAAATTCTGCCAAAAGAAAACCACGTCTATTCCAGAATAGAGTACACATAATCAAGATTGTTAAGATAATCTTCTTAAACTTTTCTGCTGTTGTTAATGTGTTGTGCTTCCACTGTAACAACGATTGTTTCATTTCAAGTGTGATATGTGACACCCAAGTCTCATCTCCTGTCACAATATGGCTCAATATTTTATCTTCTTCTTCCTGGTAATGTGTCAGAAATGTCAAAGCATTTGCAAGACGTTTGGTGATGTGCTCCTTTTTTGAGCATCTTGGCCACCTAACGTACACACGCTTTATGATAATACAAATGATCAGTGACAATTTAATGTAGCACATATTGGGAAATCTTGATAAACTCAAGGAGAGCGCAGAAATGGTTAATTTCCATTTCATACAAACGCTTTTGTTAATCATACACATCAAGTCATCATTCACCAAATTTGGTTGTCCACTTTGAGCTTCATCGTGTACATTATCTCATCCTTCATTAAATGCTTGGATCATATTCTAACCACTTAACACATTTCAATTGTTTACTTCCCAAATCATTCAAAGAGTCTCGCTACACCACATATTCCTAGTGTTCAAAAAACGAATCACAGACCTGATTTCACAGTCGGCGGGTCGTTTGATTGACTTAAACATATTTAACGTTGAATAACAAATGTAAACATAAACAAACTTCAATGTAATGGTGTCTGTGGCCTGCCAATGAATGAAGACACTGTGCATGCACAAAATGACAGTTGTCTAGATACGCAAGACGTATGCTCAAACTGAACTTACTTTCCTGATAACCTTCATCTATTAATTATTGATGATAAAAACTGTCATGAAGTGTGTTTCAGTTTCTGGTTGAGAATTCCTTATTGTTAAAGAAAAATGTTTTTAATATGACGATTTTTGTATTGATTTTATTCCCCCAAATCTAAAATATTCTTATTATATTGTTTTATAATTATTTTTTTTGTTTGTTTCAGTTGGAAGAGTTGAATTACAATGACCATACAAGCCGATAGTAGAAGTTAGCGGAATGTATCTCGTAATTTTAGAGAGAGCACTTACTAAGTGAATGATCTTTGACTATGAGTATTTCTTTAAATTTGCTATATTTGCATTAAATATCAATTTGGACATTGTTAAAAACTTTATTATTCTATTTTTTTCACTTTAGTTAGCATAACATATTGCATTAAGTTGTTTATACATATGCTTTAAGGGTTATCCAAAAATCAGTTTCCAAAGTAAATTAATTATGTCATTGGGCTGTCTTATTATTAAACATGTTGCCAAAATAAGCTATACAAACAACAAATTGTACATTTTTATATGAAACTTGTGTTTTACTAAACTCAGAGGATGTATGAGACACTCATTTAATCCAAACCACCTCATCAACATATTTGTTATGGGGGGTCTTATCGTTAAACTTTCAGCACTTATATTGCATTGCCAACAGACTCTTAGTTTCATAAAAATTAGCACATAATTTGCCTCATTTCATCAGTGCCATGTTATTTAAAGCAACTAACCTTTAGAAGTATACATTACATAAGTAAGTGATTATCCTAGCTTACACATCTTATTTCCAGGAAGATCTTTTTTTATGATTCTGTGAGTTAATTGGTGTTTGAGGCATAACAAAAATATTCCTTTGACAAAATTACTAATATTTAGTTTTTGTAATAAATAAAATGATACAATAGTATAAAAATAATAGAGCACAAATAAAAGTAAAAACACTAACACATATTTACACACACCTCACTATTTCATTGCTATTATAGTATGTTCCTTGTTTTTGCTCAATGGACTTTTTTTCATACATATAATATTTAGTCTTATAATATATCTCGTTCCCTTTTATATATATATATATCCATTTTTTCTGTACCTTCTTCGAAATATAACACACGAGTTGCAGTTCATTCACCACTGGTGTGGTGGTGGCAGCTAGCAAAGTTATTAAATCTAGTCTCATGTATCCACTCGCCAAACCATATGATCTGCAAGACCATATGTTGAGTTGTTGTCACTTTAGAAGTCAATACTTTCACAGCAAGCAGTTGGTTTTTAATTATGTTTATTTTTTAACAGTTTTTATTTATATTATTTAAATATAAACTAATGAAAAGAACTGTTTGGATGTTTCTTTCATATATAAGCAGCATCTTTGGTATGTGTACAAAAATTTTACAACATGAATTTCTAAAAGATTCTATTCTCTCCACAAATTAGTATGATGAACCAGACAAAACGAAGGTCATTGATGACATCAAACACTGTCTTCTCTTATGTCTATTTTCGGCTGTTTTCAAGTAAAAATATTTATCTTGAAACTATTATTTTGTATGGCTCTCTCACCGAGTTATAAAAAAACATTTATTTATTTTGTTGGTCAAATATAACAAGACACAAGTGTGACTATAATATGTTTTAATGTATTATTTTATGCACTATAATATCTCTTGTTGCCATAACCATCATCAACTATTTCCAGCCTGTGTTCAGGTCAGTTTAGTAAAATGCCTCCATCTTCCTCTATCCTTCCACCATTCTTCCTCCTCTAATTTATCCCATTCACCTCCTCTCACTTGCACACTTTCTGCTAGCGGTTCCTCCCATCTCTTTTTTGACCTCCCTTGTGGTCTTTTCTCCACATACTTCATGTCAACATGTTCTTTGGCATCTTTTCTTTTTATATCCTTATTGCATACCCATACCATCTCAGTCTTGCTTCCTCTACTATCTCATGTACTCCTTGTACCCCAACTCTTCCTCGAATATAGCCAGATCAAACACATTTTTTACTTATTCCTTATCATTGGTCTTTGTTGAAAGTAAATATATGTATTTTTTGCATTAAAAATATTTATTTGTTATAAAAGTATTAAGACGAAGATGGTGATAGTGCCATTTTTATTAATTATTCTGGCAATTTCATTTCAGGCAAAGAAAATATATGTCTGCTATTAATTAAAAACGTGTATATTTTGATATCATTAAATTCACATTAAAATCGACATTTTTTTAGCACCTCATCTTACTACCTGTTCAAGTTATACACCTATGTACTAATTACACTAATGTATTATGGATTAGTAAGGCCTAATTTAGAGGAAATGCACGCGCATTTGTGTGGAGGGAGACTAGAAAACCATTTAGGGAAAACCACCCTCAGTGCACCCAGCCAAGATCGAACCCTAATCTCCCTGTCTTCGGCAGTCTAGTCTAACACAAGATTAGCGCGTTAGACCACACGGCCACCAAAGTGGGTAAAATCAACATAGTTGACCATTATTCACATTTTAAAGACCAAGTAATTAATTTCTTGAAAATATTCCTTTTTTTTTATTTCCTGAATATATAATACATTCAAAAATGGTACTACGAACTTTAAAAATATTTTGATATTCATTTTAATGTGCTAAGTAAATATTCTTAAAAACCAAATCATGATATTTTGGTGTCTTTATGTATAAGGTGTTAAACTTAAACACCTTACAATTTTAAAGGTTATACAAGTTTAGTTTCCATCTCATACTTGGTCAAGTTAGTTAAGTGACACACTATAAGTTAACCTAATCCCTTCTTTAATAATTGATGAAAATCATAGTTAGAGCACAGATTTTTATGTAAATACTAGGGAGCGGATTATTAGGCACCTAATATCCTTGGTGGTTTATAACTAAAGACTTAGATAGTTATTAATACAAATATTAACGAGAAAGAAAAAGCTACAAAGTTAAATCAATGGAAAGTGATTAACTGATGTGTTAAAATCATTTTATTTTAATAATAATCTTAGGTTGAATAAAAACATAAAAATAATATGAGTCAAAGGGGGCTAGAAAAATGGATTAAAAAAAATATATGGTTGACAGTATTTATAAATAAACCTGCAAGTCAAGAATATAAACAAAACACTAAGTGTAATATGTTCATAACAAATAAAATGGCTTAATTAAAAGTAATAAGCTAAGCTATAGAATAAATTGTTATATTATACAGAATTACATGACCAAGTATCTAAGTCTTTATTTTGAAGAATTAACGTCCCTTACTCCTTTTTAACAGTTTCCCTGTGTAGATGGTGGTTACAGGAACTCAAATTATCCCGACATGTTTCGGTGCTATATCAGCGCACCATAATCATGGAGTCCATAGGGTGTTGAGGACACGATGTGTTGATGTTGAACGAACAAGGATGTAAACTCAAGTTGTTGTCAAAATGTTGCTTGGTGGTGTAGTTAGCTAACGTGCACATTTCGTGTTGAGCTAGACTGCCGATGATGGCAAGATCGAGGTTCGAATCTCGCTCAAGGTAACTGGGAATGGTTTTACCTGAATGGTTTTCCACTCTCTTTCCACCGAAATGTGGGCTTACTTCATCTATATTCAACCTTCCCAATTCCTAACCTATTAGAGTAATTAGTACTTAAACATATAACCCGAACAGGTATTGAGACGCGTTGCTAAGTATCTTAGGCACCTAAAATGTTTAAAATATGCAGGCAAATAGGCATCAAAAATATGGGCTCCAGACACCATAATAGGCACTTAAGGAAAATTCAGCATACAATAGGCACAACATAAAATATGCAATGTAAACTTGATATTACTACATACTATTTTATTACCTACAGTCAATTCACATTGATGTTTCTGTTTAGCACCCAGTCTTACTACTCGCTCAGGCTACACATATATGTTGTACTAATAACACTAATATGTTAGAGGTTAGCAAGATGAAATTTAGAGAAAGTGTATATGAACTTATGTGGAGGAAGAGTGAGAAACCATTAAGTAAAGACACCTTAAGTACACCAGTCTGAATTTCGAATTTTGATCTTCCCTTCATTGCCAGTCCACCGCAAGAGTTACACCTCACGTTCAACTACTAAAGCAGGTCACATGCTGTTAATCACTAGATATTCAGTAATAAAATAGGTTATAGTATCAGTTGTTGTTTTTGTGTGCGATTTGAAAAGCAGAGTTCTATTTTACACAATGTCATGGGACAATATTTCAAATTTTCCTTTCCCAAAGAAGTTGAGCTTTTCACTTGCAACAGCATACCGTTTCCTCCCGAGATGTCTACCACTGCTCCCATTGTCCTCCACCCAATTCACACTCATCGAAAGCTATTTAACAGGCATACATTTTCAAACCTACTCCAAACAAATATGCCATAACTTATAATTTCTACGAAAATGTACTCGTTCTTTCATCAGAAAATGTATAGCCTATGAAAAAGAGAGGAGCCAAAGCCAAAATAGGTGTATTAAGGCACTTATTCATAAAATAGTTAAAAACCATCAGAATAGACAGTTATAGATAATATAAACTTAACATATTGTACTTGTAATAACATGAATTGCATATATATCTCAACTGCAATGTTTTATGATCAAGGAAATTAAAAGTCAAATAGTTCCCACTGTTCTAAGGGTTTGTCGATACAGACAGCAAAGCACTGCCAATCAAAGCAAAGTAGATATATGCACCAAGGCCATAGCTTTAGGAAAAGGGGGAGGGCATTTCAAACCCCCCGAAAGTTGACCATAAAAACTGCCTTATGGGTTTAATCAAAACTATTAGGGTGGGGAAAGTTGTGTAAGTGGCTTGGTCTTTATAAGATTATAAAACATCAAAACCTTTCAACAGTAAACTATTCGATACCCACTTTGGTGACCACATGGTCTAATGCGCTACTCTCATGTTAGACTAGATTGCTAATGAGGGGTGGATCAAGGTTCGAATCTCAGTTGGATGTATTGAGTGTGGTTGGCCAAAATGATTTTCCACTTTTCCTCCATGTAAATGTGGGAGCACTTCCTCTAAATATGACCTTCTTAATCCTTAAACCCATTAGTGTAATTATTACTCAAGTGTATAAACTGAATGGTTATTAAGAAGAGGTCTAAAAAAACTATTCAACTGGTAGTTCCAAAAATGCACTGAAAAGGGTCTGCAATTAAAGAATAATGAGAAAGTGGAGTGCAATTTGTGAACATATAGACAACAGCAGTTTGAAAACTACACACCAGACTTTTTTGTTGTCAAAATAATTAGCCTTGTTATCTTATTAGTGCTATTTTATAGGTATTTAACATATATATCACATGTGACAGTTGCAGATCACATGACTTGACGTTTGAATACCTGTATGAGAATTGTGTTAAACTGTCAAAAAGGTTTCTTCCTATCTGAATATGACTATAGACAAGGTCGTCTGAAAAGGGGGTTTACAAACCCTGATTTTTTATATGATGCTTCCTTTCAACTACCAATATTGATTGAAATCACTAAGATTTGGCATTGTATGGCTTATGTTTTATAAGATTTATGGTATATAAAGTTAACAAAAGCATCCAATAATACTTCCTTATGGAGTACAGTGTAATTTCTCTTTACAGCATTAATTAAACGGACTAAATATATAAATATTTATTGCTTGCATTTTTGTTTACTTCTTTGTGCCAACATGAGTATCCAGATTTCAAATAACGGATTGCATATGAAAATCGGAATGTATCCTAGGCACAAACAATCCCAACCTTTACCTCCTCATCCTTCTCTCAGCGATTGGTCACCATTATTAATATTTCTCTTTGTTTCATTGGTTAAGTTGGAAATGCCTTTAATTGAATATAATATTGGAACACGTTGGTGGGGATGACTCTGCCTTTTCTTCAAAAACAAATGATTAAATTTCCATCTTCATCATAGAAAGACAAAATCATGTCTAAAATTATCCAGTGTGGGTCAGTGTCCATGGAACCTAATTAGTGTAAGAGGAGTGGTAAATTAATTAAACAAAATGGGGTTGAGAAACTAGTTTCTCTCCTCTAGACCCTCTCCTGGTAAACATGTTATGATTGGATGTTTTTACATTTTTATTTAAATGTCTTTATTTAATCTGGTGATGTTAGGGTATAACACCTTTTCTTACACTTAACCTAGCTATAATATTATTAAGAATTTATCTATAGCTATTTTAAATAAGTATATTAAAGATCAAAAATTGAACAAATCTTAAAACTAAACACTTAGTAATATCAAATTAAATCAACCAAACTTACAATCATTAACTGATACATTTTAACAAGTTTTATCTCATTCATGCATCATATTTTTCACTATCCTTATAAATCATTTATACAACAAAAAAATATTTAAACTTACTTAATTACAAACAATATATGAAATCCTGGC